>RSEF01000013.1:20400848-20416521 GCA_003993805.1 Himantopus leucocephalus
CAGGCAGTTGGACCAGATGATCCTTGTACGTCCCTTCCAACTGAACTATTATATTCTATTTATAATTCCAGAAAGCCTCTAAGGCTATTGAGTTTCCAAATAAATTGTGCTTTCTAACTACAGAATAAGGCAAGCTACAGGCCACTAAACCTAAGGCACAGGCAATGCAAGATGTTAATCACAAGGATTTATTTTTAGCATGTAGTATCTTACAATATGGCACAGGGCGAGAAATGAGTGCCTACGCCTTTAGGAGGATAGGATCCTAGTTCACAAATGATGCAAGGAATGGCAATACCACGCTGTAATACAACCTCTGGAGTTTTAACATCTGGTTGTTAACTGTATAAAATAAAATTCTGGACATTAGACAAACACCATCATCATCCCTGTATTCACTTTCATTTGACAGCATTATTATTCCCATTTGTGGCTGCTAGCAGAGAGAATGCTTGGAGATCTGGTTTGCAACACTGGAAAAGATCTGGTTTATCTGTTTGGAGATGGGCGAAGTGCTGAAAAATTAAGACTGCAAAGAAGGGGTCAGTGCATACTGCAGCAACAGCGGTGAAGCTTTGCAGGAACAACGATCAGTGCTCTGATGCCAGATTCCAGGCAAGCTTTCCGGCATTATTGTCAGGCTGCTCATTAATTTTCATTTGCTACTTACTTCAAGTACAAAACAAACAGAATCATAATCTCCTGTGCTCAAATAGAAGAGACATCAAAATATAAAAGTCTGATTAACTGAAGAAAAACTTGCATGCATCAGTAGGAGGAAGGGAAAGAAAGGAACTTCATTTCCCTGCGTTTTAACCCAAGAGGGAATTTTGAGGTTGTTTCAGTGAACCTGACTAAACCTTCATTTGAAGGTACAGCATTTCTTGCAACCCTCTACTCATCCCTGTTCTTCTCTAAAGTGCTACAATGACAGCATTAGGACACTATGACAGCAGCTTAATACTAAGTCTGATAGAGATAGGTCACTTGCAAACTGTAGACCACATTCCCTGGCGTGCTCCAGCTGTGGAGTGCTGTTTGTGTAACGAAGAGCAACCACAAACCTTGTTTAGGCAGAAAATCAGAAGGGATTTACCCTTCACAAAGCAAAACAGGCAAAATACAATAACAGATCTCCTTTTAATGTATGGAGACGGATACGACCTATGGAATTCAAACCTGCATTTCAGAACAAAAGGTCCTGTTTCAGCAATAATATTTCAGTTCAAATCCAGAGCAGCAATCTCACACACTAAGGAATCCTCAGAATTAAGGCTTCTGCAGTTAATTATTACATAGCATAGGGATAAGGCAGAGGAAAAATTAAGATGCAGTCTCTGCCCCAAAGATCTTACAACTTGTTCAAAAATCCTATGGCAATTACTGTGAACAAAGTACTTTCCAAATGACAGAAAAAACTTACCCCTTTTCTAACCCCAGATGCTGCTGTCCATTTTGACTGTACAGCACGCCCCTGTACAAGTCACCAGTCACTGCATCTGTCATTAATGCATCTCCCAGAAGAATATGTGTATAGCTGTACATTATAGCAAGCAGAAAGACTCTGCTAATTATGCAATAGCTACTTAATATGAGGTCCATCAAAACCAAGAGGTATCTGAAATAGCAAAACTCAGAGAAACACCTGTGTGAAATAACTTTACAGAGAACCATTGAAAAACCATTGGACTGAGCTCTCCATTTTCCTTCCCTGTAACAAGAAGTTCCAATCGAATAGTTATCTACTTCTCTACCAAACTGCAGTAAAAAAATCTTACGTGGAATATGAAAAAATGCCTTCAGTTGAAAATTGCTTTACCAGTATGTCTGTACAGTGCTAAACTAAAAGGGAATTTTGCCATTGACTGCAACAGGAGCAGAAAATAAGAGACAAGTATGTCTCCCAGGGTAAGTGAATTCATGAGACATACTTACAGCTGAGCCTGGGGACTTAGGAAAAAAATAATGAAACAGGATACTATTTACCCGTAGAATCTTAATCAGTCATACTGCCTTTCATCTTGACGAATGAATAAATTAACTGATGCTTTTTCTTGCTCTGTGAACAATGCCACACGCGTACTAGAATGCCATAGCGATGGGTGGGTAGTGAGCGGCTGAGAATTCATAGCTCTGGTTTGACTAAGAACACTTCAGCAGCGTTAACCAACATTCAGATTATTCATAATAACACATCTTAATTTCCTTTCCCAAGAGAGATTCAGAGAAGCATAATTTAACCCAATTAAACTTTAAATAAGAAATCAGGTTTAAAGGAAAACATAATTGAAGAGTCCCCTTTGTCGTATAGGTACCATCTGCTCTAGATGTATATTGAAGATGGGCACAAGTACCCAACTCTCATCTCTGCTGAGCAACCTCTCCAACGGATGCTTGGGCTCTTTTCAGTATCACTCCAACTTTCCTTACCACAGACTTGAATGTTAGAAAGACACATATTGTAATCGTAGATGCGTTTGGCATACTAGATTGGGATTCAAATGAAAATAACTCGGAACAAAGTAGACAAAACTCTGTACAGGGCAAGCTGGAAAGAAGAACAGAAAGTATTTGCTGATAGGTGTTGCATTCTTTAAGGGAGGTGAATATAACTGTCCCACAATTCAAAGCACTGATTCTCCAGACCCAGCCCCAGAAGTCCTAAAACACCTTGGGTTAGTGTGAAAATCAAGAACAGACTCAGCAGTGTCCTCTCAAAATAGAAATTCCTTTTTCCAGAAAGGAAAAAGGTATCTGAGCTAAGAGATCTATGAATTATCTTTGGATTAAAAGCAAAAGAAGTGAAACAAACGCTGCCCTTATGAAGTTAAGTGTAGCTTTGGCTGAATAGCTAGTGTAGGCTACAGCTCGTACACAGTGGCTGAACTGTGCTTTTGAGAAACCCTACTTTTCTGTTTGTGTGATATAAGTTTATCAACAGAAAAAAATGACAACACTCATGATTGTAATTTAAAAGAAGTATTAGTTTTAAATAAAAGCATGTCTCTACACATAAAATATATAGTGAAGTATTTTGGATAATTGTGTCACCCCAGGTTTCTGTTTTATGAGGCACATCAAGCTGCTTTAGGCGTACTGTACTGATTTCTGGAGCTAAACATGGTATGCACAACACTCTGCTTTATCAAGCAGCAGCAGGTTAAAACATTGCAGAATAGAACAAATTCTGCTCAGGCATAGTTTTATGATCTCATTCCACACAGTGGAATTTCAAATAACACATTTTCTGCCTTTCCAATGCAGGAGGTAAATCATGCCAATTATTTTACCACTTCTGTAATAAAACAAAGTGTTGGGTTCTTTGTGAAGTGTTATCTGTATTGCCAGCTATCGTATTTGCTCCCAGTTGCTAATATGATAAAGCATATGCATAATTGTGAGGAAGTGTTATTCATGGACTTTGAGCCACGTGCCCCATGTAGTTTTATCATATCCCACAACACTAAGATGCAACTGCAGTAATAAGACGGGAAAGGTGCATGGCTTTAAACTGAAAGAGGGTAGGTTTAGATTGGACATAAGGAAGAATTTTTTTTTATTTTCTTTTTTTTTTTTTTTTTTNTGCCCAGGGCAGGGGGGTGGAACGAGATGATCTTCAAGGTCCCTTCCAACCCCTATGACCTGAAGACAGTGGCTTTTTTCTGGCTAGATGTTAAAAGATTTCCTGAAGTTTTCATGTTTCCTAGAACACACTTTGGTAGCGCTGCATTTTTCACTAGTAGAATCACTGGGTTTGCAAACTTCTAATTTGGGCAACAGTTTGGCACTTCTCATATATATATATATATATATATATATGTAGGGGATTTGATGCTGTTATCTTTAGCACTACACAGACTATTTCTGTCAAGTCTTAAGTGACAGAGGACAATGTTTTGCTAGAACTGAATCAAATGTTTCAGTTACTTGTTAATACCTTGACTATACGCTGCCATTCATCGCTCCTTTTTCCGGGTCCTTGAAAACAATTATTTTAATAATGAACACATTAAGAACTGTTCTGTCTGTTCTATCCTACCTGCAAAGGAGGTCACAGAAGATTTTTTTTTCTTTGAAATGGCATCTCCACGTTAAGCCTATGCGCATCCCTAACAAATTATTCTGGCATAGCAAAGGTCTGTGTTAAGATTTGAAGTTTTTTAGTGACCAAAATCTTCACTAACAAGTATAAAACTACACTTCATGGATGAAATTTTTGTTATTACCCATCTAGAAGATTTACTGGACATTGCACATGTACTGTTTAAACAGTTGTGAAATAAATAGATGGTCTCCGTTTGACAGTAAACCTGCCCTTTTAACAGGCTGTGTCCTCAAGGAGATCTAAGCGCATATGGTATTTTTAAAAACACATCTGCCCATATAAAATCAAAAATAAGTAGCTTCAGCACGCACTAACTGTGCTTCCTTGGCATCTCTCAACAGTTAATGTATCTCAAACAGGAATGTAACATAAACAACGTGATGGCAAATGCCCTTCTCCTCAGACTTCTCAGAGGACCATGTATCCACGGGAGGTAGAAATGCAGTCCTGATCGAGGAGCAAGTGCATCCAGCTACCATGAGGACAAAAGAGGATTAGACATCTGTGTACCTTTGCACATGTCAAAAAATTGAGCAGTTCTTCAGCATATGATAGCTCCTTTGGAAGCAATAGTTTAGATACGGACAGTGGCATGGGTACAATAAAAGAGACAAGTCATGCTAGGCACAGATTAGGCTAGAATTAGGAACACAAAGTGTTAAGCAAGAGACAAGCATGTATTTATGCACTAAAAAGCCACATGGAAGTCCACTGTCATAAGAATATTTACTAACATGCAGTGGAAAAAGTATATTTTGTCATATCGCTAACAGTAACAAGAAACATTAGGCTTGTATATTTGCTTCCAAATCTAACAGCACTAGGCTCTATTTTCTTGGTCAACATTATTTACTTCTTTGTCACCCCAAAGACCCCGGCATCATCAATAGCAAAAATACAATTATCTGCACAACGCATCAAGATCTTCACAGAGCCCGATAAGTTCACAGTATGACCCTATTATCAGAGGGCTCCATCTGCCCCTAAAATTGTAGTGACCCTGCTGAGTCTGAAGGCATGAAATTCTAGACCAGATCATGATTAATACTCTAAGACAAATCCGCTCTGTGTAATTTCTAAATCTCTTTCCTTCTCAACATTAAAAAAAATTAGAAAGTCCTGCAGGATGGGGGGAGGGAAGAAAAGGGGTCAAATCTACTTAGATTTCAATACAGTCTCAAAATATAGAGCTGCCTTAAAAAAAAGTCATCATTTATGTAGTGTGGAAAATCCTGAAAATTAAGAATTTCCCTGCCTAACAGAATAAATGGAAACTTTTATGTTTCTCTTTTGCAAATATTGAAACTGTCTTATTAAATTGCCCTGCTACTGCGGAATCAATGCATCATTGTTGAGAATATTGTTTTGGTTTATACACTATGTCACACTTAAAAATGAAACAGCTGTGTCAAAACCAAGCACTTCCAATCACACCAAGCACTAATTAAACGTTGTTGAAAACTGTAGCAAAAGGGTTGCTTCAGTTCACGACACCTGTGAGTTTTGTGAGGATTTATGTACCAAATCTGATATCAATGAGCTGTTTGGCAGAACAGCTTTTACAGCCTACAGAAAAAAATCTTAATAGACAGAAGCCACTCTTTGCCAACTTCCATTCTCAAGCTGATCTACAGAGTTGCAAGAAAGACTTGCTTCCTTCAGGGATACAGAAAGCAGACTGAAGAAGATGCAAACCCTTGCCAGATTGGATTCTAACGAGCGGTATCCCCAAACATGCATTTCATAACCAAATCACCATCACATGCCAACTCTGGAAAGGACTCTGCCTCCACAAGTTACTGTCACGCCAGTCCCTTGCCGAGTTTCGGTTCTGTGATCCCGCTGAACCCAGGCTGCAGTTCAGAACCTCATCGGCATTTCTGTACGTGCTGATGTTCTCCTTGCAGCAGCAGAGTAAGGTGCTTAATGCAAGTCTGCTCCCTACTCATACTGGTACACTTGATTCTGGGAGGCTTATCAAAAAGGAAGAAGCATCAATGGACCCAGGATGTCCAGAGTGGGGTGGTCAGTTTGAGCTCCTCTGTGCAGGAGAGGACAACAGAAACCTGAGGAAACACAGTTCAGCACAACTGACAATCACTACTCAACAGTATTTGACAGTTAATCAACCTGTTCCACCAATGAGAAACAGGGCACACGCGACCGAGTATGCTTACTTCCAGTATTTCAGAGTCATATTCACCTTTCTCAGAAGTCCCTACCACAAAGGAAAAAATACTCCAGAAAGGATGTTGGTACAAGCACTAGCTCATGTCTTCTGTCTGTTTTGAGGGATCAACTGCCCACCTGTAACAGAGCAGGCGAATCCACTTTCCATTCTCTGACTGAGTCCTCTGAAATTCGCAAACTCCCAGAAGGAAGTTTCTAGGGATAAAACAGCACCTAAAATACTAGGGAGGGACTATCAGGAATTCTCAGACTGCCTTATTCGTGCAGTCATCTGTGTTCTACTAAAGAGGAACTTGTCACATGGGCAAGTAAGCTTATCGCCACTGAACAAGTTGCTTAAATCTGAAATTGCAATTAAAAGAAAGGGGCTTTTCATTTTCTTGCCCATAGAAAAGGTCTCACTCCACCTGAGCTCGCTCTAAGGTCATATTTCAACTTCATTTATACTTTAATTTTCTGCTTTCTGAGGCCAAGAACAGATAGGGACCACAAGTCATACATGCGTGCCTCCCAAAGCCCTGCTATCAGACGCTTGGCTCTGCTCAAGGAGAGGGCGACATTCATTCCACTGTGAAGTGGATTTGGCTATGTGAACAAGCAGAAACTCTCGTGAGTCTAAACTTGTTTTCTTCGGGGCCCAGGGCCAGCATTTCAGCTCATGCTGAGATAATGATTAACATTCTAATTCGGAACTCCGCTGACCCAACTCTCACCAGACAAGGCTGCTGGGATTCAGGTTAGGTAACCCTAACATCAGGGGGTTTTCCAAATGAAGACCACTGATCCAAGCACCCTGGCTCGAGATCCCAGTGCTGGCTCTAGAACCAGAACTTCAGAACACAGCAAGTCACAAAACCACAGCAAGCTGTTATGCCTTTCCGTCAGTTAGGGAAGTTTGATGGTGGTTCAGGGATACAAACTGATATCCACCCCTACGTCAGACAAAAGGACTTCTTCTGCAAGCTTTAGTCAAAGAAAGTTCGGTGCCCTTCAGTAGTTCTTCCCTGGGTTTGCAGGTTCTTAACACAAATTAAGAAAACTAATGCAAATACCACCATGAAGGTTTTTCATCCTCAGCAAATCCTTGTGGCCTTTGCTTACTTCACCATCTCTGCCAACAATTACAACAATTTTGAGGGAGACATTTTATACCCCTACAAAATGGTGAAACTCCCTTGGAACTGGAGGAGTAGTTCCAGTGCTTACCTGCTGGAAATTTCACCCCAGTGGCTAGACTGGATTCATGCTTGTTTGCTGATCTTGCCTTAAGCAGTATTTTTAGAAAACAAAATTTCCGCATAAGCCAGTTCCCATCACTGCAACAATTCTGTGCGCTACCAGGGGAACACTGGCCATACACATTTCCCTACCTCTCCAAAGCCCATCTCATTTTGCTAGGGGGATTTGAATAAATTCAAAATTAAGTCTTCGCTTTGGCTTTTATTTATCAGGTTTCACCTATGCTTTGCGTTGTTTCAGAACAAAATTCAAGCCCTAATTACTGCATTCCATGGTATGTGTGTTATGTCACATAACATGATTAATGAAAACTGTTGTTAAAAGTATGACTTGTATGATTTTAGTATGAAATCATAATTCAGCATCCCAAGATCAACCCAAAAAATTCAGCTCAGACTTGCTGCAAATATTTGCAGCGTTCATACAATTCTGTTCTGTATTTCTTTTTATAGTCAGAATGTGGCAAATTTCACATGCTAGTAGTTTACATGTGTTTTATTCCACCAAATGGTGACAAACAGCTCTTCAGAACAAATCCTAACCATCCCCTGCTGTACAAAAATCATAGTCTTGCAGTTAGATTTTTAATCAACACCACAATAACTTCCATGAATATTAAAATACCTTCAGAACTGAACTCACAATATCCCCCGGATTCGGGGCTCTGCACAAGGAATACAGGATGAACCCGGTGCTGCTGGGCCGCTCATGCTAAAATTACCACTGGCCCTTGCTCTAAAACATGAACCAAAATACTCTATCCAAGTTGCTGGCGGCTCCATGGAAACAGTCAAAAGGGGACAGAAACATCATTGTTATCCGCAGCAAAGCTGAGGAGATTTGTTAAACCAATATTGTAGTATTCTGTGGGTAAAATACCATCCATCTCTTTTTCATGCAATTATTTCCCTACAAGTTGCCATAACACAATGCACACTGAGAACACTACCAGTGAAAATACAAAATCCTGACCTATCCTGAAAGGAACTGGAGATTTTCTGGAATCAATATTTTTCAGAGTGAGATGTACATGGACGCAGATCAGACACGCTATTTAAGAACGGCAGGATTGTCAGGAAAAGGATGAACTCCATCAGCCTGCCCAGCTCACTGCAAGATGGGGGTCTAAGAAAACACTTCAGTGGTTTTGTACTTTGAGTGTTTTCAAGGCCCATTCTTAGTTTACTAAACAGGTGGTTTTGTAAATGTATTTTATTCAAGTAGGATCACACTCTACCACTGCCAGAGACAACATGTACAGCCTGAAAGAGAAACATTGCCGTTCCCAGAGTTTATAGTATCAGGCTCTCCTTTCTTTGATTTTAACAACCCAGCAAAACCATCTTCTATTTAATTGAAATGCATATAAACAAGAAAACATCAAACAGTGAGGGCAAGTTCATGCCCCACATCTTTCTCCTGGAAACCCTCCCTTGTCTTGCTTTCTAAGGCCATAACCACGATTATCTATTGTTTTACAGGTATCAGAGGAGGATATTTTACATACACTACTAAAGATTGTCAGATATTTAAGTAATTTTTCTATTTAAAGTAAGAGGGTTAACTTGTGAAAGTTTTTGCCATTTTTACCTCAGCTCTTGCTACAGCCAATAAAGGTAGATACTGATGTCAGCACGAGCAAGAAAAATCTGCGTTCTGGCCTCCAGCATTCACTTTTAACAACGCAGATCATTTTCTTTTCTGCACACCTTACTTCCAACCAGATCACTGCCTTATTGCAGTTCAATATAACTTCAAAACATGTATTTTCTTCTCCCACCACATCACTATCAATGCCTTGCAGAACCCCATGTACACATTGCTCTAATTTCCCATGTCCTGTATCCCTCGTGCCCTTTCTTTTCATTTTATGGGACAAAACTCTGAATGTTCCCATTATCAGGGAAGCTCGGCAAATACTAAGCCAACATGAATTACAGTTTGTCTCTTCACATCAGCTTTTCAGCAGAAATGTAAACATGTATGTGAATATCCCATTAGCCATTTCTATCCATCTTTTAGAGTCAAAATACGTTTAAAAATAAAAGAATTACAAGCAACACTCACTAGAAACACTTGCGATTATTCACTTATGAATACACTGTGAACAGATTGGCATTTTTCATTTCCAAACTGTTGTGATTCTTACCCTTCTATCATATGTTGAAAGACAGGTTCCTTGAACATCCTTAGAGTCTGTGAGCTCTTCAGCAACGGTCCAAGACAGGACTTTCACCAGGTAACATTAGAAATCTTCTTTCCAGTAATGGCACTGATCAGCTGAGGGACAATTAACTGTCATTCCCTGCCCTCTCAATAAAACAAATCAAATGAAAACATACCACGTAACACCACACGTGCTGACTTAAGTAGCTCTGCTCATAATGGGAAGAACAGGACTTGACAAATAAACAACCAGGATAAAGTGAAACTCGTGTTAAATGTAGAATTTATCCTTACAATTTACTATTTAAAAACTACCCCTGAAATTTACAGAATGATTTTTAGCTGAACTGTGCTGCTTTAAAAGTGGAAGCACCAGCTAATATTGATCAGGCGAGCATCATTCTCCTCCCGTGTAAGCAGGTGATGGGTTGGATTCTCAGCTGGCAAACGTGTAAGCATGAAACACCACCCATTAAACCCAGGCAAGATGCTGGTTCATAGAGGACATGGCAAAGTAAAAAAAAACTAAAAGATTTCACTTATAAGGCATTCAGGATACTGTCTTGAACGCACAGATTTCCATTAAGGCTGCATCTGAAATCAGAAAAATATCTTACGGGAGTTTCAGATTTTAATAGGCATTAAGCTATTGTACATCGTTTCAAATCAATTCCAAGGGCAATGCTTACATCTTCATTGGGTTCACCTAACAAAGGCTGCCACACAGACCGACACGGACTGCATATTCCAGGAAAACGGCAACATGTAGGTCATGCTGTGACCTACAAAAACATGTGACGCAATTCAAGAGGGATCTGCTAACACAGAACCTTGCAAACATGGACAGAACAGCACCAGGTCAGTAACACGTACGCTGGCTATGCATGGATGTTTACCAGTTGTGCCTCTGAAACACTTAGTGCACACACTCGAAGCTTACAGCTTCCTTCTTAAAAGCATTCCCAAATTAATTACTGCAACCTTTTGCTTAGTTATAAATTACCAAATAGTAACCAACACAGTTGTTCCTTCAGCTGTAAATTACTCTGTGTTCTTCAAGTGCAACAGTCCCCATATACTCTTTGTTTGTCTAAGACTGATTATAATTAGAGAGGGGAGATGAATTACAGCAAATTCTCCTAGCTGATTCTCCAAAAATGACTGCATCTTGTTTTGTTCCTCACCAATGCACAGAGATGGAATATAGCAGCTCGCAGAACCTCAAATATTAAATACAAATAAATATAGAGTAAAAAACCCAATGACTTATCTACGAATAACAGAACTTCAAGAACAAAAATAACATTCGTACTCATGAAAATCTAAGCGTATATTATGTATTAATACAATTATTAGCCTTTTTAAAATTCATCACTGAAATTTCTGTACACCAAGCCTACCCCAAATACATGCAAAACAGTACAGTACTGATTCTAATTAATTTCTATCGCCTGTAACATTAAGAGTTCTAAGGATTTTGCATACACCATAGAAATGAATAATGAAAAATATTTCTGCATGCATTTTAAAAGAAAATCAACTTAGTGAATTTTAGCAAACCAATGCCCATACAGGAAAGAAAAGGAAAAAAAAAAAAAAACCCAAACAAGACCAAAAGCCCTGACTCCACCATTTCTGCCAACTTTATTTGCTTACTCATTATTGATTATCCTAAGCCTCCTGGGACCTCAATGCAATTTTCAACAGCTGTTTCTTCTTCTTTTCAGTTTTAATTTCTATGTTACTTAGACCTTTTGTTTACAGTCCATGCAATGTAAGGTTTAACAAGTCTTTCCTCTAAACACTTAAAAGAATATTATAATAAACAACTTCAACAAAATTCAGCAAATAGCTCGACAAAGGGAGTACAGGTGTTAAACGGTAACTATGAGCTATTACCTCCTAGGTGTAGATGGGAGGACTGCATAAAGTGAAAACAGGAGACAACATGCATTTCAGCATCAGCTATTCTCAACTAATTCAAATCATTTTGTTATTTCTGATAAAATAATCTGAGATAACGTTATACTTTGCATTATCATTTTTACCGTAAGAGAAGACCTGGCATACCACAGCAGCTGTTCTATCTAAACAGTTTACTCAGGTACTTCATTTTGTTTTATTATTCATCGCAGAGTTACATTTCGTCCGAAGTTAGAAATGGAACTGTGGTCCATGCAGCCTTCATTTGTATTCCTTATTTGTTGTTTTTTGTTAAACTCTTAACTAAGAGGATTTCATTATGCAGCTGTGTACTAAAACGTTTGCTGCATTCATTTGCCTCTTTCTTGTCTAACCATGCTACGTGGATGGTGACATATATGAGTTCACCTTGATTCTCTTTGGACAGTAGCTGATTTCAGACCATTTATCACAGGGCACTGGCTGTGACGTCCAAATCTTCCGGGTAAAACACAGCTCCTAAATTTCCAGGATGCGTGACAGTTTCTCAGCTACCCACCAGTGATCCAAATGCACGGCAAACAAATCACAGAATGGTTTGGGTTGGAAGGGACCCTAAAGATCATCTAGTGCAACCCCCTGCTCTGGGCAGGGAGACCTCCCACTCGACTTCCAGTGCCGGGGGGTCTCACCAGAGCGGAGCGGAGGGGCAGAATCCCCTCAGCAAATCACACAGCACCATACATTTTAGTGAGATGAACTGGAAGCCTGCATTACTGAAAGTGCTTGCATGTCATTATTTTTCCTTTAACGTTGACTGGATGCTTTAGAACCCAAACCGCAGACTGCGATCCACACCGTTTTCCTGTCATTCACAGAGAAGCCGGATTTATGCTCATTTAACTTGACAGTGTTCAGTGTGGCTAGACCATAGAGCTTTTCCGTGACTCTTCCAACACGCTGTCAAATTTTCTATTTAGAGCCCCACCTCCTGGAGCAAAGATTTCTAGTCCTCATATTTTAAAGGAGAAATTAAAATAGACCTTAAAGATACAGAAACTAGAAGTACTACACAAATGACATTTTTCTGCTGTCATGGATTCTGGATCTTGAGCGTTGATGACACAGAGAATTGCACATATGTAGATGATTACTAAAGAGAAGGCAGCAGAGAATCCACCTCTGAGGATGGGAAGACAAATTTGTTATAACCTGGTAAAGACCAGATCTTCAAGTGATACAGATTTATAGAGGAACTTCGAAGAGGTTACCTGCTGGGAATTTGAGCGAGCTATTGACTTAGACACAAATAATGCGAACATCACATTGTAAATTCAAGTAAAATAATTTTTTTTTAAAACAAAAACATTTGCTTTGCAGTCTTGTAACCCAAATATTGCATTGCCATGCACAAAGATTAAAGAGAAATCGGAACCCAGAAGATACAAAGAATGACTGACTAGAAAGTGATCCAAAATTCCGGTATCTGGTAAGGACTATTTTGCTGCCTCACAACTTCACAAAGCAAATAGAAAGCACAAATATTGATCACAATGAAAAATGACCATGACTCAGTAGTGAAAGCCAAGTTATAACTATCTTCAGTCTCCCATAGTTTGGTTAAAAAGAGGGGGGGGGGGAAGAAGTTATCATTAACAAACTACTTGTATTTCAGCTGCTCAAGTTACACCTGAGTTGTACCAACCTTATGGCAGCAGAATCCATCCCCATACCTTTTTTACAGTTGGAGGACTATTTGTATACCCTTTTTAAACCACAATATCAACCGTCTATCAAATGGATGAATGGAAATCAAACCTGAAAGTTATTCTGGGCATCATTTTGCCAGTTACGTTTCACAGCATTTTCCTGACTTGAATACCCTGAGGTCACTTATCCTTCGTAATGACAGAGAAATTATGCAGCATCTTTCCAGCTACATTAAGGTCTTGATAATAAAAGGTCTAGCAGAACCCAGTGTACATTTACACACCTCCTTAACATACAACCACGTTTTAGCTGTACCTTATGTTCAGTTCCTAGCAACTAGGATACAGAAGTTCTTATTCAGAAGGTTATTTAGCTGGGAACGGCCTCTGGAAGCAGAGGGATTATCAGAAGCCCCTAGAAGGTGACGGGGACGAGGTTCTCAGAAGGGAGGCTGAGGCAACGCATTGGCATTTGCCATATCACAGAGCGTGAAGTCAGGCTTGGGGCGGACATTGTGGAAATATCTGCCTTGAGTTCACCTCCAAGGCGAGGGCCATGTTTCTTTGCCTTAGGCACTAACAGAACGGTCAGCCCAACATCGGCAAGTCAGAAAGGTTGTAGCATCCGGTCTTTTCAGCTAGGAGCTCTGCTGACAACCAGAGAATCCCAGCAGTCCACCACATTGCCACAGTTCTGGGAAAGGGGCAAGGCCAAAGGGGCAATCATATCAACAGCTCCTGGCAGCCACCTCCACCGGGCAACTCCTATGGAAATCCCAAGGGAAACTTTCCAGGCTTTCCTCCCTGCGGCTCCTCCTCGGGATTTTGCTCACCGTGGAAGCAAGGGTGCAACCCCATTAACTTGACTAGAATCACAGAATATCTTGAGTTGGAAGGGACCCATAAGGATGCTCAAGTCCAACTCCCTGCTCCTCGCCGGGCTGCCTAACGCTAAACCATGCGACCAAGGGCAGCGCCCAGACGCTCCCTGAGCTCTGACAGGCTTGGTGCCGTGACCGCTCCCTGGGGAGCCTGTTCCAGGACCAACCACCTGCTCAGTCAAGAACCTTTTCCTAATGTCCAATCTGAACTGTCCCTGCTGCAGCTTCATCCCGTTTCCTCGTGTCCTGTCACTGGTCAGCAGAGAGAGAAGATGAGCACACCCCCCTCCACTGCCCCCTCCAGGAAGGTGCAGACTGCGATGAGGGCACCCCTCAGCCTTCTCTTCTCCAAGCTGAACAAACCAAGTGACCCCAGCCACTCCTCAGAGGTCTTGTCCTCGAGACCTCGCACTGTCTCGGTCACCTTGCTCTGGACACACTCTGATGGGTTCATGTCCTTCCTGCATCGAGGCGCCCATGCTGTCTTTTGATTGCTACAGAAGGAGTTACAGAGCACCCGTGTCTTATGCCCTCTTCAACAGCTACCAGCTAACGGCTCTCAGACTCCACCAATACCACAACCAATCCCGGAGAACCTCTCGGGATCACCAGATCTCCGCCTCACTCAAGCACCACTCCGAGCCTGGTCAAGTGCCAGCAAAGCTCCTGTCTGCGGCGCAGCGGGCCTGGGTCTGGAATTCGTATGTAGAGCAGCAGCCCAGATCGAGAGGAACAAGACCTGGCCCCGAGCAGCAGTGAGCCCCACGTTACCGCCGGGGAAGGGACACAACGCTCTCGGGACGGGCGGCCAGGCCAGACACCACGCGCGCACCAGCGCGGAACTTCACCGGGCGAGTGACGGACACCGGGAACGGGACTCCAACGTGTCACCTCACAGCGACGCGCAGGACGCTATCAGAACGCAAATGTTTTAAAAAACACATCTCGTTCATTTTTTCCTTACAGGAGCTCACATTATACACCTCTCTCTGTTCCCCCCCCACCGGGTGTACTCAGCGCCGTTCGCGTATCTGCACCACAGCAACGACCGGACACCGGCCGCCGCCGAGCGCTCAGTGCCGCCGCACCGGGGCCGCCCCGCCGGATCCGCGCGCCGCGGCCATAACGGCACGGAGGGGCGGCGGCGCCCCCGCGGAAGGACACTCCGCGCCCGCGGAAGGACACTCCGCACGCGCCCGCCGGCACCTTCCGCGGAGCGGCACGAGCCGCGCGCACAAAGAGACGCACCGGGCGGGGTCGGCGTTACCGGGGAGATGCCGCCCCCCCGGCCCGGCCACCCCCGACACCGACCGCGGCCCTCCCGGGCCGCCCGCCCGCCCGGCGCCAAGCCCCGTGCGAAGCCCCCGCGGCGGAGCGGCGGGACGCGATGCCGCGGGAGGGCCGTTACCGCCCCGCTGCCGCCGCAGGACGCCCCCCCCCCCCCCCCCCCCCCCCCCCCCCCCCCCCCCCCCCCCCCCCCC
>RSEF01000013.1:20416538-20484387 GCA_003993805.1 Himantopus leucocephalus
CCCGGGGGCGGCGAGACAATGACCAGCCCGCAGCACAGCGCTGCGGCACCGGGGGGCTGAGGCGGCGCCGCGCCTCGCCCGCCCTCCCTCCACGGCCGCTCCGTCACCGGCTCGCCTCCGCCGCTCCCGCTCCCCCGGCGCGCCGCCGCCCCTCGCCCCGGCCCGAGTCATTGTTCGGCCGCCGCCGCTCACCGTGCCGCGGCCAGGAGAGGATGCCGAGCGGCGAGGGACGAGCGCGGCGCATCCATCTTCCCGCCGCCGCCGCGGCGGCCCCAGCACCGGCCCCGCCGCCCTCCCGCGCACCGACGCTGAGGGCGGGCGCGCGCCCCGCCACCCCCCGACCCCCCCGCGGCGGAGCCCTGACGCTGCCGGGCCGGGGTCTGCGGCGCGCCCCGCCCCGCCCCGCCCCGCCCGCCGCCGCAGCGCCCCGCCGCCATGGCAACGCTGCGGCGGGCGGGGCGGGGGGAGCCGCAGGGCGGGCCCGGCCGGGCGCAGGCGGCGGCGGCGGCGGTGGCGGTGTGAGACCCGCGGCGGGGCCCGGAGGACCCTCGCCCTCAGGCCGGAGCGCGGCCACGGGGGCGGCAGCGGGCCGGGGGCGGCAGCGGCCCCGCGCCTGAAACCGCCCCTCGGGCCGGCAGAACGCGCTCCCGAGGCGCAGGCGGCGGAGCGGGACTGTGGCCGCCCGTCGGGGCCTCACGGGAACGGTCCCCCCAGCGCCCGGGCGGCCGGCGGCGGCCCGAGGGGGCAGCGGGGAGCGGCCGCGGACGGGAACGTACCGCGGTGGCGGACGGGGTCTGCTCGGCCCGGAGCCCCGCCGCGCCGTCGGGCAGCGGTCACCGCGGAAGCCCCGCGCTGCGGTGCCTCAGGAGCGCCCCCGTCTCCATCCTGGCGGCGGCGGCGGCGGAGGAGGTCGGTGGGCTGACGGCAGTGCCACCGGGAGAGCTCCGCCGGTACCCGTTGGGCACGTTACCGAGGAGAAGGCATCACTGTTCGACCTGCTCGGATAAGGTGTGTGAGGGGAGGCAAGCCAGGAGCAAAGGGTGACAAGACTTTTACAAATGGTCTCGTTCGTATCCTCCGGCTTGCATGGAATAATTACGGGAGTGCTTGCGAAATACATCAAGAACCAATTTTGCTGCTTAAACCCATCTGCCGTAGAAATGCTGGTTCAATAGGTGCTGAGGAACATAAAACAAGACACAGTCATTTCTAGAGATGCCCAGAATTAGGAACATGGGATCCCTCTGCTATACGCACGCCATGCAGACGCCGTGTACAGAGGGCCAAGTGCTGCGATGGTCCCCCCTTGCCTCGCCTGCAGGTTTCCCGGTGCGCCCACCTGTACGGTCGGTCTCACGAAGCACGGGAAACTATGGATAAATGGGAAAGGGCTTTTAGAATGCTTTTTCCTTGATTAAAATCATGCCACAGCCATAGGGACAAGGCTGTAATAAATTTATAGGGGTAAATAAGGACACTAATTCTGAAACAAAGGCATATTTATCTTTTTGCCTCTACTGTTGCAGTTTTAATTGCAGCACTGACACCACTGATACATCAACTCGTGCTTCCTGCCCTCGCTCCCCAGATCGGGGGAGCTGTCACTGTCTCACAAGAGAATGGCACAGCCGGGGCACACCACACTGCAGTCGCCATCGCAGCCCGGGTTCCCTGCAGCCCCTTCTCACCCAGGGGACGCTCCCCCGCAGCCGCAGCAGCGCAGTGGGTAGCACCGGTGCGAGAGGGGCCACACGAGGCAGCACCTGCGGCTTTCAGCACATGCAGCTTTCAACCACCTCTTGTCTGCATCCTTCAAACACACTATTGCACGGTCCTCTGCTCCCCGCTGTAGCAACAGCTACATTTCAACGCTCAGCACCCTCAGAAGTAAGGTGCCTACGAGCTCTCTGCCAGCAGCGAGGCTGACAGCAGCCAGGGTGTCTCCCAGGAGGCAGCTCATGTAAGAAGAGGTGGACAAACAGCCCCGTGCACTCCTTCCTCCGGCCCACATTAGCAGATGTGCACAGGAGTCCTGGTGGAAGAAATCAGGGATTTTCCCTCCCCACTGAGAAACATCGAAGCGTTTCCAAAGAAGGAATGTTTGTGATGCTCCTCCACACTCCCCTGCTCGTTTATACTGTTAGCACTGTAGTTTGTTTTCCACTATGTTGCCATTTGCCACAGCACAGGTAGTTTGGTTTTTTTTCTCATTATTTCTAATTAGTTTCAAAGAAAACCCAGCATGTCTTTATTAAGATGTAAATATCAGTGTTCATTTACCACATGAAGCTCAGCACCAGAAGAGCTGTAAAAATACCTGGAGTGGTTATGGGGTTTTCCCTCCATTATTTTTAAAGATGGAAAGAAAATAAATACATAGGAGCCACAGTAACACACACCATATTACACCAAACACCTGAGCTGAATAAATACAGAGGTCTTCTACAGTCCCATAAGAAGACAGGAGTCACAGTTACCGTACTGCATAGCTGGACTCTAGCCACATGTATTTAAGATAAGGTTTAGACAGGCCACAAGGTAGATTCCAGCTACATTATGGCATTTTCTGACCCACTTACACAGCTGAATAAATTATCATGATGGAAAAAAATCAGTCAGCAAAATGATTCAAGCAGGACAGACTTACACAGTGCAGACAGATAGGGAAAGACTCACAGTGGAGAGAAAAGCAGAGGAAAGTCTGTGAACCAGTCCAAGCAGTCACATCTGCTAGCGACAGCCCAGCTGCCTGGAATAAACGGGATAAGTGAGGGAAGCTGCTGTCTCAGGATAAAGGAAAAGGCAAGAGGTTTCTTGGATGAAATCGCAGTAGATCAGGCAACCAATAATCTAAGAACTGGGATCTAATTTGAAATGAGCTGAAGAGTGGAACACACAAACGCCTGCTATCGAGCACCCGCTCACGCCCTTTAAGAACAACTACTGAACAGCAGCCGTCAAACGGAAGAGGAGCAGAGGCTGTTCCGGACCGGTGTATGTTTGATTCCGCACAACAGGCATGCCCAGCTTTAAGACCCTCACGGGCTACTGATAAGGCTGGTTCCTGGTTTATGGGGGTGATCAACAGTTAAGAGCGTTAGTCGGGGAGAATGGGAATTCACATTGCCCCAGAATGGTTATTGGCACAGGAGCCTCAATTAGTGCACTGCAAGAGCCCTGGGCCCCGGAGGGGACCTCCAGAATGACCGAACCAATGCAGCTTGTATCAGACACCTGACGTAAAGAAGGAATGGAGATTTCAGAACTGCTTTTTATTCAGACAGTGCAACTGGTAACTCCTGAGATTTACTGTGTTCAATAAGCACAGAATTCTGATCAGGGGAAAGGCATTTTAGAGATTACTTTTTCAAGAAAAATAGTTCAACTCTGCATTCAGCAAATGGTTGTATTTGGCAGCAGCCTGGTTGTACAGGAGAGAAAGATGATTCCAGCAATACCCTTCTGTTGTAGGTATCTAAGCACCACTGAAGCAACATCTGGAGGGTACAGACAGGCAGATTCCAAACTGAAATGTTGAGCAAAGATAAATCAGAATATGGATGAATTCACGTTCACATCACTGGAACAGGTCCGTGTCCACAACCAGAAAGACAGTCAAGTACCCAGAAGGAGCAAAAAAGAGGCACTGGCTTTCAGCCAAGAATATTAACATGGAGGAAACTGTGCCTGAGTAATAGTCGAGCTTTGGTTACTACGGTACTCAAGCAGAAGAGAACAGGGGAGCTGTCAACATAACGTTCAAAAGTCCCAAGAGCTGAAAGATCTCGCCCCGGCTCCTGCATATCCCAGGGTCATTCCCTGTTCTGTTTCCTCACTGCGGATTGTCTCCTCACATGGTCATAGTCACTGGCTGAGGAACAAGAACACTTGAGCAATGGTGGAGAGACAGCAATTGAATGGTAGCAAAAAACACCGATCACTGGCTACACACGCTAGTCACATAAATGTCAGAAGAGAGCCATCCATCTAGGCCACAACTTCAGAACAGTGGAAGATTTGGAAAGGTCCTTAACTGCAACAAATGGGATGCAGAAAATCACATAACGTATCAAGATACAAGTGAACCCCCATGTAGCTACATCCGCATAGGAAATGGCAAGAGCCAGCTGTAATTCTGGAAACAGCAAGTCCTGCAGCATATCAGGTAGAAATACTACAAGAAAGACTAAAACAATGTGGGAATAAGCAGTTCCACTAATAGTAGTACAAGTTTTGGAAAAGGCTTCCAAAAATATAACCACCAAATGGGTCTTTTTTGGTTTGTTTTACAGGGTGATCCTCCAGGGACGCTAGCTTGAAAAGAAGCAGATAGACCAATTAATACTACTGTTCATTTCAGTAACATCGTTTACAGCAAGTGGGTTAAGTACAGCAAGACTCGAGGAGAGCTGGATAACAAACAGTGGGGTACTATGACTGAACCAGGGCAGAGGAAGACTGTGTCAGTCAGTACTGGAGGACACGTACCTGTCTAGTGATTTCTTTGTTTCCAAAATTGAACCCCATGATGCAGATTTAATTGGTAAACGTGACTGATGTGAAAACCAGCACCTCTTTTAAAAAGATGTGTCAATATACTAACAAAGTAGAACATTTTAAAAATTTTTTCCCCACACAAATCTCACAAAGTACTAAGAAGCCAATGTTAATAGATCTCTGTAAGACCGATTGTTCCTAGAAAACATGAAGAGTTTGAAAGTTTTCCTTCAATGCCTCAGGTATTAGAATGCTCTCATAGGTGTAATGATTATTTATCCCAAATATAAAGCTGATTTGTTTGGCCAGAAGGGAAAGACAGAACTAGTAGATTTGTTTTGCTGCATAAATTGTTTAATGTACATTATAAGAACCTGCGGTTTATGTGGCATAATCATTGATCATCAATTGTCATTACTGAATACTGATTTTTATAGGTCACTGATGTTTGCAACAGGATGTGACATGCTATTTATGTATTATAAGACACTAGAAAGTTAGTAGACTGGCTTGTAATTTTAAATGTACTAATAGGCCGTATCCAAAGGAAAGGAGGAGGTCCCACTACGTCTTCAGTTTGAAGACAGCAGGTAACCTCTACTTAAGTGTAGTTTTCTCCTTATTCTTAGCAAATCACTCCCACCTTGTGCGATGGATGTCATTACCAACAGCGATTGTCACACTTCCAGAGCTGGCATAGCATAGCAGACATGTCAATTGGCACGTTTTCATCAAACCAAGTTTCTGAACTTGGCATTAAGTGCCATTTTCTAAGCTAGGGGTAGGGCAGACAGAACGATGAACTCACAGTCCTCACGACCCAACTGAGACATAATTGCTCAGCCCTACTGCATCTTTTACAAATGGGTATTTAAAGTAGGTGTATCTGGATGAATCCTCCACATCAAGGGAAACCAAGTTTCACTCATCATCCCAATGACAAAAGCCTCTTCCAAAGTCAGCCGGCAAGGTGCATCGTGTCAGATCAATGCCATTCCGCTGTTTATATCGGGTGAACACGGTTAATCCTTACAGACAGTCTCCCGCAATGACATCTGGATACCAGTTTTAATGCAGGACCTCCATAGCATTTATATGCATTTATAAGCACCACAGTTTGGACAATCTTAATTTTAAAACATTCACGTGAAACTTGGACTATTTCCTCCTAAGGAACTCTTCAATTACAAAACTCAGTGGGAGATCCCACTACTGGATAGCCCCGAGGCAACTGCACCTTGTTTAGCATGAACATCTGCGGATTATTTGTAACTGCGGATTATTCAGAACGTGTGAGTATATTCATGGTTTGTTATTCATAACCCAAATCTCAAGCACTTTTAAAAAGACTTCCAGGTTATATTAAGCTTACAAGTTGTAACTGAATAGCACCGAGACATTTGGCTGAAGTCATCTGAGGTCAAGGTCAGACTGATACCACAAACTGTTGGTCGTTCTTCACAAGTCATTGCTTGAAACAAACAAAATGACATTCCTCCCAGGCAGGTGAAGCCCAAACATAACACTGTCATTGTCTGAAGGGCACTAAGTGTCAATGAGCAAGAGAATTCAAGGCAAAGTCGGCAACATCATTAACCTCTATCCTTCATCACCAAGCATGGGAAAACGGGGCAGGGGAGTGACAGCATGTCGACCAGTGGGGGCAGGCAGAACTGCATGCAAGCAGGCTGCTGGTCAGTAACCTTTGCCTGGCCATGACTTGCGACTCATCATCATGGCGTGTTCTACAGTTTTATTAATTAAACACTATTGCTGCCTGTTTTCTGTACGATTGTGCTCCTTTGTGTACGTACGTGTATGTTCCAATAGCAACCCTAACTGGCACTAGCCAGCAAACAGGCAGAACCCAAAATCTGTAGATACCCTAGGTCCAGGGTTGAGACTGACGGAGATGCCCAAGGGCTAAACTGGGATACCGAAGAGACTCAAGGTCATGGGCAGAGACTGGAGAGACCAGAGAATGTGAACATATAGTTAAGTCACTGAAAGTATATACATATGTATGTGTTCCACTAACAAACTTTAAGCAAGTAGGAACAGGATCAGGACACTTCTACAGTTTCCGTTTTAAGCAAGTGCATCTAAGGGCACCATCCTCTTGTTTACGTTAACCTGTTCATTTACAGTCATGTCTGTAGTACATGTGCATATGCATGCATCTTTGAGATTCCCACTTAGCCTTGCTCTTGGCGGGATGTGTGAACAGGGAGAAGCAGCAGCCCTGCAGGGGAGGAACACCCTGCACCATACTGTCTACGAGATGTGGCGATCCTTGACAAAATGATCCATTACGGTTCATCCAATTTCATGTGCTACAGTACACATGAAAGCTGCACCATAAAGAAGCCCAAGGACAGTAACTTAACCATCAGGGTTTTTTTAATTGTGCTATCCCGCTGGCTGCTTTTCTACTGAATGCCAAAGTATCTGTCAGATCCACAGACAGAACAGCAAAGAGCCGTCACCTGTGGCAGAATTCCTCTGACACTTCTCAGTCCTGCAACATAGACATGGCACCTATATCTAAGTGCCTGTATCTACGGCTTTTGTGGAACATCTTCTGTGTAGTTCAAGACAAGCAAGAGTCCTCAAGTAGCCAGGCAGGTAACAGTTTCCAATGTAGACAGCAATGATACCACTAAGACGTCATCCAAAGAAGTTCAGTAAAGACCAGAATCAAACTTCAAATATATTTTAACTCGAGCAGACAAGCTCTTCCCAATCCCTCAGTTAGGAGTAGCCCTGTGTACTGGAACACGTCTGCCCTCTGACTGGAATGACTTGGTGAGAAGTACAGCAGGTTCTCACATCGCAGCATAGGCACTTTCACATAGGCTGCACCTTTGCCTGCTGGGGCACATCCGCCTTCGGCTGTGGGCTCTAATAACTCCTACCCTCCATGTGAAGGCAACAATGAATGTAGAAATTTCACTGGAAAGAAAAAAGTGGTTGCAAGCCCCATCTGCAATGTCATATTCAATGCACAGGTTAGAAGTATCAGCATTGTTCATGGTGTTACAGAAGACAGATTGAGTGGGGAGACACGACGTGTGGGAGTGTTGTTGGCTGACAATGACGCAGGGAGGAAAAAGGGAGCAGCAATATCTGTGGATGAGGTTTCTCCTTGGTTGCGAAGCTGTAAGATCTGCCGCAGCAGGGCCTTTCCTTCTTCTCTAGTCTGAAAACAAAACAATACACTTACGGATGGGTGGTTTCTGGGTCAAATTCAGTATGTAAGCAGTATAAAAGTTATAGTAGTTTGTCATTCTGTAAGGCTGCAAGCTATAAAAACCATCCTCATTTGTTTTTTCTTCTGCTACTTAAAAATGTTAAAGCGCGTCACTATTTTTTTTTCTTTTTTAAGTTTTTCCTCCTTTTACTCATCTGATTTGCATACTACTTGGGTATTTCAGACAGTGTCACCATCAATCACTGAAGCTGTTTAAATATCCCAGCAAAGAGTAGACTGGAGAAGCGTCAAATAAGCTGAATTCAGGTTCCCCAGAGTTCCAGGCAGATTTGTTAAGAACAGGCCAAACACCCTGCACTCATGGCTAGTGTCTACCTCCAGGCTGAAGTTAAAAATCCAAAATGGCCCACTTACAAGTACAGAACATCTCAGAACACCGGGTCGCATACAAAACCCAAGTACTATTATATCCTTTGCATGTAGTGCAGAAGATGAGAAAAAAAAAAAAGTTATGTGAGTACCATCACTACACACTGTTTGCGAATCTGTGACCATTTAACCACCTCCTCACCACCAAGATTTTCAGCAGTCTTAAGGCTGCCAAGTGGAGCCTCAAATTCTTTTATTTAGAGAACACAAATGAGACGTGGCTCAATTTTACCATCTACACCATAGTCCATGATTTTAGTCAACCATAAGCAGCATTAATGATGAGGTATACAACACCACCACTCAGGATGTGACCTGCATGGCAGACAGCCTTCATTCCTTCAATAAAGGATTCCTTCTACTCTGAGGGGAGCTGAGATCAAGGTCAGATCCCCTAAGAAAGGAACACCAAAGAGTGCGTAACTACTCACATCGTTGAATGCACAGCATTTCTGAGCACATGCTGAGGCTTCATCCCAGAGCTTACACTTGAAGTAGTACTGGGCCAGGTAACGGAAGGCAGTGCTGACCTCCACATGCTCCACCAGCTCCTACAGCGAGGGGGTTAAAAACACCATCTTTGAGCGCCTTCCAAGATAGTTCTACACCGTTTACTTCTCCTTTTATCCCCAAGATATCATCTTACCCCACAGGAATAGATATCCTGGATGTATTTGATATAGCACTGAGCTGCCTGTTCAGATTCATTCAGCTGTTCGTGCAGCCTAGAAAAGGAGAAAAATGGTCCACTGGAACAAGAGTGCACTGTCGGAGACCTTCTTGGTCTTTGAGAAAGTACCTACTCAACCTGACCTGGACTGAAGCCAGGTCTTTTCCTTCAGAATTTGCAAGACGTGCACTGTGTACTGCCCCCCATGAAAAGAGATGATCCAGCTTGAGAACACTTACATTACCAGGGAGACAGTGAGATACTAACTGCTAGAAGCAGTGACAACCAAAGCAGGGACTTTTCCTTTTTCTGTTACACTTTAAAGCTTTTAACAGACCTTTGCCATCCTATTTACTGGCTGTTTCCTCCAGTGCTTTTCCCCCCCCCCCCCCCCCCCCCCCCCCCCCCCCCCCCCCCNCCCCCCCCCCAGCTACATCCCAAAAGTCTTTGGTACAACAGCTTCACCTTTCACTTGCCCTTTTCCTTCCCCTTCACTTTTTCCACTTTATATTACTTTACCCCCACCAAAAATTAGTGCTGATGTCAGAGAGTTTACATTTATTTCACATTAGACCCTCTTCCAATGTCACAACCATATACTGGGGAAATTAAATTAAAAAAAAATAATTTAAAAAAATAAGTAATCAATCTAAAATTTTGTACATCATCTACCATCACGGATTGCTTTAAGTTTCAATACAACCAATACAATTGCTAGTGCTGACTGCTCAATACACCTCAGGATTCAGAGGACCCTTGCAACCCACATTATGCTGTTTCCCTCTAGTTATCCTGAGGGAAACTTAAAGCTAAAGCTGGACACCAGAATTTGCAGTCCCTACAGACCTAAAGATACCAGTTATTACACAGCTCCAAAAGTAATACTACCTAACAGCAGTGCCACTTGTTTTACATTTAGTATTTTATCATTAGGTATCAAAGTGCTAGTTGCATTTAACACAATATTGGCAGTTGAGTGACAATACATACTCACTTTGCTAGTTTCACCAGTGCCATTTTCTCCACATCTCCCACAGCATAAGCTCTCCAGTAGCACTGTCAAGGAAGGAAAGTCAGTCAAGCACACCACAAAAATGATTCCAGCTCGTGACTCATGCAAGCAAGTTAGAAACAGAAAACAACATGGCTTTCCAGCAAAGGGGCATGTATCATCTGTAGACGACTCTATCAGCTGCTCTAGTTACACTGCAGAGCTTCCCCAATTGTAACCGTCACAGAAATGGTTTCAATAAGCTCTGAACAACACTCCGTATGCATCTGCGTATGCATCTGCGGTAGCACTGGGTACACAATTTTGCTGCGACTCCACCTAGTGTCCTGGGAGACATCTAATGTCTTACTCCACACATCAGTTCTCACTTACCTTTTTAGCTTCCACCAACTGATTGAGTTTCTCATAGCATTCTCCTAGAGCAACCAGCATACGAGAATCATTTGGTCTGTAAAAGAGCAATTCCTAGATGTAGTTTAATGGACAGTGAGATGATCTCAGGGTGGGGTGGGTGAAAAAAATCTACATCTGGCAGTGTCAGTCATCTTCTCTTACATGAAACATCACTTATACTCCTGACCAGAGCTCCTCAGCATTTAACTGACAAAGCCTTTGTTAATAGTTAACTAATACAACTAAATGGATTTGGAATAGTGAGACTGCACAAGTCACATAGCATTGATGTTCTTCTCCCTTCCCCAACTTAGTTCCTGTGTGTAAATTCCTTAGTTACTAGCAACCACATCAGAGTGAACACCAATAAACACGACTCCATTCTCAACTCTACCTGAGCTGATGGGCCCGTCGGTAGTAATAGAGACAGTAAAACGGCATTTTGAGGATTTCATAGGTTTGCCCCAAGCCATACCATGCTCTGTAGTCCCTTTTGTTCACCTCTATTGCATGTCTGTCAAAGAAAAGGAGATGAACTAGTCAGAAAGCAGTCAGGGTCAAAACTAAGACAGAGTTCAGCAAAAGACTAAAAAAACCCCAGAAGATACTACTTTAATCCTTATGTATGCAGACTCAAACACCATTTTGTGCAGCACATGAGTGATACCTATAAGCCTGGATAGCTGCAGATGTATTCTTCATTTCCATATACTCATGTCCCATGAGTGTCCAGGCTCCCAGATAACGAGGATTCAGTTTCAAGGCTCTCTGGAAATAGAGTGCTGCTTTTTCATGCTGGGAACGCAAGCTATAATAATTACCTAAAGCAAAAGTCACAATATTTAAACAAATTAAAAAAAAAAAAACAAACCAACCACAAATAAAAACCCCAGCAAAGTAAAAAAACAGATGAAGAGGTATTATCTACTACCTCCTAACTTAAATTATAAGGAGTCCTATTAAAGGCAGATCTGATTCAAACCTCAAGAGACCTAATAGCAGTCTGTTCTCCAATATTATGGTCAATCCTTTTCCAATTGTATCAATTAAGATCCCAATCCTTTGGCCTTAAAACTTATGCCATGATCTAACAAATTAATTTCCTGGTCCTGACACACAATTATTTCCATTGGAGTTTCAAGACTATAAAGGGATTCTCAGCTACATGGGTCTTCATAATGGTTTCTTCAACTCCTTTCTGCACTGATAGTATTACAGCAGCTTTTTCAGAGAGAAATGAGGAAAAAGGGTACCCTGTCATTTGGTCCGCTTTTTTAGGCTGCCTGAATCCACATTCACCAAGCAGTTTTGATAGCCTTGCTGGCTGATCATTTTCACAACTGTTTCTAAGATTTCCTCACGCAGCCTGCAGACAGCGTAATAAGAACATGTAAAAGAAACGGCTCTCACCAATTACACAGCAGGTCTCAACACGATACTTGTCTATCTCACAGAGATTGTGAGCCAGGTAGCTCAACTCAGGTTTCATGCTCTAGTGAAACAAAGAAATGAAAGTGATGAAAAAAGGAGCATGTTACAGTTTCAAAGAAAACCAAGGCAGTTAGCAAGGCATACATTGCATCTGTTTCCTGGAGTTGTGAAGCAGGAAGCAGCAGCTGAAAGCCTATATTCAGAGAGGCTAGACAGCACCAGCTGCTTTGCCAGTGTTTAACGTACCTCTGATAAATACCGTCATTACAGACAGGCAATAGAAAGAGTGCTTACCCTTACATATAGCAAGTTGGAGAAAGTGTCCATGTTTTCTATCCTGTAAGGATCTTGTTTCCTTAGCTCGTTAAAAATGGATAAAGCTTTGTCAATATCTGAAGAAAGAGCAGCAGATGGGAGAACAAGAACTATAAATGCCAAGTTTGCATTAAGAGGCTCATTTCTACTAGTTAGTGTCACTGACCTCGGATATTGTGGTAGGCAACGGCAATCTGAGAGATGATGTAAGTGCTTTTGGAAAATCCTGCATCAATGAGACTCTGATACTTCTGCAGAGCCTCCTCTATCAGCTGCAGCTCTGTATAAATGTGTGCAAGAAAGAACTCTTTCATCCATGTATCTGGCAAGGACAGGAACTTCAACTAGCAAGAACCAAAGAAGAGGAGGAAGAGATGACAATCAGTAGTATTCTAAGAGCCACCTGTGGCAAAGAATCCATTATCTTCCCTCCCATGATTTAGTAGATGGTCTTGAGGTAGGAGGCTTTCCTGCAATCGCTTTCTTAAACCATAACACCAGCTACAAAAGAGCAGTATTAGGACCAAGAATTAGTATCAGGCTCTTCCACAGGAGAGACTCAATAATGCTTATAAGTTGAGAATATTGAAACAGGAAAGGAACGTTAAGACATCCAGACTAAAAAGCAGTTCAAGAAGGACCACATAATTCTATTTAGTCACTCCCAGTCTATTCCTACAACTGCTAGAACTGCAGAAGAACTGAAGCCACTTCATTTGGTCAATCAGTGAAGACATCATTGTCTTCAAATCTGACAGCACATGGCTTCTGCTTCAGCCACTGGACTTCTTGATTAAATTCAGAAGTCCTTTGAAAGACTGTACTTGCTTCCTATGTTTGAACATCAATATTATATGGCTATTTTTGATGAGCTAAGTGAAAAGACTCCAAATAATCTCATAGAAAATGCATTTCCCTTTCTCCACAAATCAGTAAGGCTCTCTTCTGTGCCACCTCTACTTTTTTAAATATTCCACCAGCCAGAATTGACTGAAGAATTCCAGAAGTGGTCTCAAAATCCCATGCGTAAATATAGAAACAAAATAGATTGTTTTTCTTTAAGTTCAGTTCTTTGATACAGTTCACCTCATATGCGCAGCTTTGTAATTGACAGAGGGAACACCTACATTAGTGTTTTTATTTTTAAAAGTAGTGATTCCATATATCATTTCAGGCCACCAAAAGCGCTCAGTAACTGTGGAACTAGAACCAGATTAAGAAAGAAAAAAAAAAAAAAAAAAAAAAAAAAAAAAAAAAAAAAAANTGACAAGACAATAACCCTGCTGACAACTACTTCACAATATGTGAATTAGCCGTTTCTTAAACCACTTTGTGGGCGAATGATAAAAAACTAGCCCTGCCTGCATAAAGATTCTCAAGCTACAGCATGGCAAGCAATTGAAAAAAAAAAGGCTTTAACAACATAATTTACAATCTTGGATTGCCTTGCCTGATAGAGTCTCACAGAATAAAGCAGTGGGTGACGTCAGTCTTGTGGCAACTGAACCATTGGTTACTGAATCAGACTAAACTGTGGAATTTTTTACCACATTTTGATATCTCCCACATTTTACCATCTCTTTATCTGTAATCAAGTTGCAAAGTTCCAGCCAGGCTCCCCAGTGCAATGGTAAGACATGGGCAGCTTCAACGAACACATCTATTGCTTCTTTCACCAGGTCCAGCTTCCGCAGCACGACACCATACCTGTAAAGAAAAGTTATCAAGTTAGTCAGAATCATAAAGCTCTGCATATCCACATAAAAACACAAGAATACATTAGAAAGACACGCAGACACTTACAGATAAAGACCAAATCCATCCAGTTCCCGCGCCTTATGTTTCTTGCTGAGCTCAACTCTCAGTTCTCGTAGAGCTTCATTTTTCACCTGTCCTTTTTCCAGAGGTCCTGCATGGAAGGAAAGTCAAACACCTAGCTTTCAATCAAGAGTCTTACCACAGCAATTACAAAGTCTAGGGTATATTCAGAACCATCACTGACGTGACCCAAAGGCTTCCCAGCCTATGATTATTTTCCTCTTTTTAAAAGAAAATCACTTTTTCTGATCACTTGCTTTAAAAGAAAAACCAATAGATGAAAATCTGTAACCTGTATTAAGCCAATGAATTGAGAGAGAACAAAAGAAATCACGTTACAACATGCCCAAAAATTGGGGAAGCCATAAAACCAAGATGATTTACATGAAGAAGCATCACTGGAAGCTTCATTATAATGTCTTGTGTTTCTTGACGCCAGAGACTTACCCAAACTATCCACCGTCTCATCATCCTTCTTCTTTTCCCCTGACTGTGAAAAACAGAGAAAAATAAAGATTACAACAACATATTCCTTATGTTTGCTGCAACGCTAGCAGCAGCATGCAAACCGAGTTTTCACAAACATCACAGTTCTTAAAAAGAATACCCCTATCTCCCTTCCCCCCAAACATATAATTCGGACTTCTAGGTCATCATTTGGAACAGAAAAGGCAAAAAGCAATGTATGCCAAGGAGGGCTAGGAAGCAGAGGAGTTCAGTGCTAAAAGGCGACTTTTCCTTCTGCCTTACCAGATATCTGGAGTACATATACAAGAAGTAAGCTTTCTGACTCTTGCAGCCCCGTAGAAAATAGGCAGCCCTGTCATATTCCTTCAGATCAAAGTAAGACTTGGCTAACGTATAGGCATCCAGATCACGAGCATCCTCCTGCAGGGACACAGAAGAGTTTTAACACCTCAGAAGCTCCGACATGCTTTAGGAAAATCACCTAGTTACAAACATATCAATGAAATTGTTCTGAAAGCTAAAAACCTAGTTTATTCATCCTCAAAGATGGTTTGAGTACAATCAGAACAGTCTCTCCATTCCCTAAGGTGATCAGATCCTAGTTCTCAGATAATGAGTACAGACTAGTTAGAAACATTTAAAATAAACAGTGAGATTCCAGAAAACAAATTGTGGCAGCTGCCAGAAGGCACAAATTAGCTGTTCAACGAGTACGAATGACCACAAATAAGAAACCTAGTCAAGAATTCCATAAAGAATCATCGAATGGTTTAGGTTGGAAGAGACCTTAAAGCCCATCCAGTCCCACCCCCCTGCCCTGGGCAGGGACACCTCCCACCAGCCCAGGTTGCTCCAAGCCCTGTCCAACCCGACCTTGAACACCTCCAGGGATGGGGCAGCCACAGCTTCTCTGGGCAACCTGCGCCAGGGGCTCATCACCCTCCCAGGAATGAAATTTCTTCCTGATACCTCATCTAAATCTTCCCTCTTTCAGTTTGAAGCCATTACCCCTCATCCTATCACTATGTGCCTTTGTAAAAAGTCCCTCCCCAGCTCTCCTGGAGCCCCTTTAGGCACTGGAAGAGGCTCTAAGGTCTCCCCAGAGCCTTCTCTTCTCCAGGCTGAACAACCCCAACTCTCCCAGCCTGTCCTCACAGCAGAGGGACTCCAGCCCTCGGATTATCTTCGTGGCCTCCTCTGGACCCTCTCCAACAGGTCTGTCTCCTTCTTGTGCTGAGGACTCCAAAGCTGGACACAGTACTCCAGGTGGGAGTACAAATCAAACAATATTAACCCTCTAATTTAAATGCAAACATTTCCTTGGTAACTATGCCTTGAAACCCATTTATAACGTGTTACACTGCTGTAATTTAACAAAACAGGCATATATCTAGAAGTCCTATTGCACACCTACAGAAGTGGGAATGGAAATACAACTTGTTTCTCTTGCATCCTAAGGAGCACAAGTGTAATGGCACAACACAATCTGCATTACAGTAAGTTTTAGCCCTAGTAAAGATGAATAAAAATTAAGGAGCACAACTTCAAATTTTGCTTACAGACTATTTCATTTAGGGCACAGCAACGTGTAAAACGGAATGATTTCATCTGGGAAAGCTCTGTCCGCCTCATTAGACAGAGAGCAGACAGGACCTCCACAGCATTACAGAACACTCGGCACTCAGAGGAGCCTCCCGCGCCTGTTTCTAAGCCGATCGCTATCGCGTTTTTCGCTCAGTAGTTGCAGACCGGACCACAAGCAGCCCCGCCAGCAAGACGGCCTGCCGCGCTCTCCGGAGCTCCAGCTCCGAGCTCACCGCCCCCCGCACCGCGGCCCCGGCCGCCCCACCCCGCGCCCGGCCGGGCCGCCACCCTGGGCTGTACCTCGGTGAGCGCCGGGGGCGGCGGCAGCTCGCTCAACGGCAGCGGGTCCAAGGCAAAGGCCAGCTCGGAGGCCCTGCGGGGAGAGAGGCCCGTTAACAGCAGTCCCTCCCTCCGTCCGCCCGCCCGCCCGCCCGCGCAGCCGCCGCCCGCCCCACCGCTCACCACTTCCCACTGTGCTGCAGCCCGCGCTCGCGGCTCCGCTCCGCCACGCTCAGCAGCTGCTTCTTGATCTCCCGCAGGTCCGAGAAGTCGCCGCTCCCCGGCCCCGGCCCCGCCGCCGCCGCCATCCCGCCGCCGCGCCGCCCGGCCAATCGCAGCCCCGCACACTGAGCACCCCCCGTCTCTAGATGCGGCCTTCTCCTTGGGCGAGCTCGAGCAGCCTCGCTCCCAATCAAAGGAGGCGCGCTGAAGCCTTGGCGTCTGATTGGCCAGTTGTGCGGCGACGCGTGCTCCGCCCCGGCCGCGGCGCCGGGGTCCGCGGGATCGGCCCGGCCCGCCCGGGGGGCGCCAGGCCCGGAGGCGCCGCTGCGGCCCGGTGCTGCTGGGGCCGCCCTGTCCCGGGGCTGCGGCCCGAGGAGTGGGGAGCGGGCCCGGGGCCCTGCCCGCGGAGCGGCCGCTGCTGGCGCTCCCCGCCCCCCCGCGCTCAGCCTGGGCGCCGGGGCCGCGCTGCGCGGCGTCTCCTTCGGGAGCGGGGGGGAGCTGCAGAAAAACGAGGCGCTTTGGGGAAGACTAAATATGAGGGTTCCAAGTGCTCCTCTGCTTTCTGGAGGTGTGGGGCTGTTCATCTCAGTGCCGTCCTTCCCTCCCCTTTGAGTTTTGCCATTTTTTATTGAGTAGTTTGTACCTGCTTTTTGCACGTTTCTGAACGTTAACTGTTTGGGCTTTGCGCCTTTCCACTAAGGTAGATAATTCTCTTTCTTTAACAGACGTCTACGGTGAGGTGCAGAAGCTAGTGTTTTTTGAGGCTACAGAGTGAGGAGAAACAAGGACTAGAGAAATCTAGAAGAAAGGCCTTTCAGAGAAGCCTGAGAAAGGGTTAGTACCATAAGACTTTTTCGAGGGCCTTCCCCTGTTTAGCAGCAACTGAAAATCTCATTCACTGTTAACTTAGTGTTTAATTTATTTTGAATTTTCCCTCTCCTTTATGTAAGTGGAATTTATCTGGTTTGAGTCTTGGACTGGCAGTGCCTGCTGTTGGGTGAAAGGTGGGGACACAAGTCTAGTAACACTGCAGCGACATAATCATTCTGACATCAAGAAACGCCAGTCGTTCTTGTTTCTAGTTGATTAGTTCCTAGCCCATAGCAGAAATGCTTGTTACGTAGCGTCTGTGTGCTGCCTTGCCCACAGGTTCTAGTGGGTTCTAGTCTTCAAGGCCACCTGATTGCTTCTTAATGGGGTATTTCCATTTGTCTTTGTGTTGATAACACCTCCTAACTTTCTATCACTAGAAAATTTTCACTCACGGCCTGCTCCTTCCTGTGCTAAAAATCATCATGTAAAGACATTAAGTAGAACCAATCCTAATACTGGTTTCTCAAGCCTGTACTTTTAACCCAGTATTTTCATCTTCATTTCAGCCTCTTTTATTTTTCTATTGCATTTTTCCTGTGGCGCTCTGGGAATTACACTAGAATGTAATTTAACTTTGTATCTTTTTTATGGTGTTTGGTTCTAACAGTACAGAAATTAAAATGTTTGTTTTGGGATCCGCAAAAAAACCCAAAATTTGCTCCACAACTTTTTAAGCTTTTCCAGAAAGGTAATAATAAACCTTTGTGATATTCCAGTATCAGAATGTCAGCTTTCACTCTGTCTCTTTTAAAAGAGAAATTAAGAAAGAATATTGTGAAAATTCATTTTGCATGTCATTTGCAGATTACACTTTTCTTTATTTATTTCTGACGGTAAGGGCAGTATGTTCTCTGTATCAGGGAAGTGTCCTTCATAATCACTGCTTTTATTACAGCAGTGACTTGAATCAGAGGACCTAGTGTCTGAATTGGCCACAAGTTCACTGGTAATGAAAGGGGTGTAATTGATTAGCATGATGTCACTATACTTGATTCATTATTATCATAATGAAAGATTTTTCTTTTTTTTTTTTTTTCGGTGAGCCACTGAATGTCACTATTCCTGAATCCAGTTTAGATTCTAAGGCTGCCACCAGCCTCAGTTTGTTGGTGATTACCATAACAATTTCCAGGTTGTGACTCTGTTGATCTGGAACCATTAATCTGGAGCAGCCTGCTGAAGTCAAGGTTGTCAAGACGAGCAAGGCGCGTGGGGTAATGTGATGGTGTCACTGAGCAAAGGGCCTGGGATGACAGGACAGGAAGGGATCGCAACAAAATGCGGCTTAAGTGAGGTCACCTCCAGCACTTGCATGTCAGCAAGGAAGTGCCTAAAAGGCAACGTTATAGGGAAATAAACCCTTTCCAGGAACTCAACATGCTGGGGTGCTTCTCTAAAGTGCCAGTGCACCAATGTACAAGTTGTTCTACAAAGGCTGACAGAAATAGGAATAGCCCAGTTTATTGTTTATGTGGGAAATGATGAGTTATTTATGGTCTTTCTTGGTCTTTCAAAGTCTGATTTTAATATTGTATGTTTTTTTCCCTCTCTTAATTTTAGCCAAGTATGTTGCCAGTTTGGTTGTAATACAAAAAGTACTTCTGTTACTCTGCCAGCCTCGATATCCAAGATGTAAATAAAAACTTCTTTGTTATTCTTGTTATTACAAAGATGGGTCTAGTCAGCACAAAATGCCTGACTCATTTCTCACTCCCTCTCTCCTTGCCCTGCCCCAAAACACAGATGAAAAGAGGCTCAGATTTTTTCTTTCTGAAGATAAATTTTTTGTTGTCCTTACAGTCCCTTTTGTGTTCTTCGTATCTGGGGATCAGCTGTTCGAGTGGGCTGTTCTGTACTCCTAAGTTTTGTATTTGATATTTGTGTGATAATTACATTGTTGTGGTTTTGGTTTTTTTTTTTATTATTATTATTTTTTGTGTGTGTGAGGTCTGTGAAGTGATTTTATCAGTCTGTTTATCTTCAGTTTTGGGCCCACTGGGTATTGCATGCTGTTTTCCTGGCTGGAAGCTGTGACAATATGTGTGAGGTGCTCTAAGAGATTTCAATAACAAATATGGCTCTTCTAGAAGAGCAGCAGCTCTGACAGGTGAGACACACTGAGCTGTTTGGTGAGAAAACGAGTTTGTTTGGCACCCAGCCAGATGGGTTTGGGTGTGTGAAAAGCTGTTGAGCAGGAGTTCGCCAGCTGCGAAGTTGTTACTTGTGGTCCCAACTATTCGGCAGAAGGTGGCGCTTTGGGCTCTTTCTTGAAGCAGCAAGAAAAGGATGAAAGGGCACTTAATGATGGCTAAGAGTTCAGTAATTCAATTGCTCAAGACTTGCTTCATGATGAGAACTCATAATTCTTCCTGTCATTCCATTGTGTAATAGATGCGTCTTTTAAGTGACACCCAGGGCTGGCTTTTAGAGCAGGGGACTAATTAAATCCTCTGTGCATGAAAACTAATAATATCCTAGGGAGATACACATTAACTTAGCCGTACTAACAGGGTGCTGTTGGAAGGGCAGGAGCCTGTTCGCCCTTGTCATTGCGCAGCTGCCTGGAGGGGAGTGTCTCACAGAAACGTGGTCACAAAAACAATGAAGGTCAGTGGCGGGGGGGATTATGTCCGTCATACAAGTGGGTTGTGTAGAATAGTTACTTTAACAGGATTATTTTTTTCCCTGAAAGTTAAAATCTCCAAATATGCAGCTGATGCTCAATGAAATCCAATGCAAGTGGCCCTCACCACGTCATGAGTCTTGCCGATATGGGGAATTTAATCTGTTGACAGTTGGAGAAAAGCCAGACTTCTGCATTATCTGAATTCAACTTCTTTATTATGATGCTATCAAACTGCGCTTTTAAACTTGCTTAAATATCAGCTATGATTACAGGTTCTTGTATAATTTTATACTGAGAAATTAGATGTTCTAAGAACTTCTTTTCTACAATTGGTTGTATTCTCTATTTAGCACGTTAATGCTTTTGCTTGTTCTGCATTCTGCCAGGACATCATTAAGGTTAGCACTTGGAAACCATGTGACCCTCAGATGTGAGGGAAACCATTTATACTTGATTTACATCAAGACTGAAGAATAAATTGTCACAAACTGTGGATAGTTTCAAAAGACGCGAGATTGCCTGTCAGAAGTGAAAAAGGTTACCCAGAAATTTGTATCAGCTCTGTGACACAGTTACTGGGTTCCTGAGTGTAGAATTACTTTTATTTGTTTAGGGGGACTCCTGTCAAACTTCTAATCCCATGGAGACAAGCTTTTTCTTTCCTATGTCTTTTATATTTCTTCTTTCTAATAGTGTTCTTACTTCCAGAAATGAGAGCTGTATTTCTGTCTGGACGTGTGTGCTATGTTAGACCTCTTTAAGTGACCTTTGGGTAAAAAATAAATAAATAAATAAAATATAGTATGAATCCTCTTAAACTGACTATCCTAGAATTGGGTTTTGGATACCCAAATTGTACTATTTCAAGTGAAATTTGAGGGTAACTTCTTTAGAACTATAAACTTTGGAATACACGCATATACGTATATAAATATTCTGTTCATGTAGCAGTCAAGATGTTTCTCATTCTTCAAGACCAGGACATAGGTTACCAGGTGATACCATTTAAAAAACTGCCACTAACACTGATGGAAGATCTTTGAAAAATCTCTGCCTCTTGAAAAATTGTACCTCAGAAGGTCTTAGTGTGACAATAGCATGTTTGTAGAGAAATTTTTTTCTCTACTAAAAAACGAGAACTTGGTAGGTACTTGCCGTATTTCTGTAACTGTTTTAAGCAGAGTTCAGAAAGTTTGTTTGATCTGACCATCTAGGATGTATTCTAAACAGCTTGTTCAATGAACTCTTTAAACTGGCTCGTCCTCATGTGGTTCCTCTGTGAGATGGCACAAATAGGTACAATCTGTAGATGCTATAAATACAGTATTAATGTGTAGATTCTTGCAAGAATCAGCTAGTCAGAGCAATAAATTGATGTGTGTATGTAGCTTCGTTAGAAAGTGACTGAAATATCTATTTATATTCTGACTTTCACTCTTGGCATTTGTAAAAGGTTCTTCATTGCAGATACACTCCTGGCTTCTAGAGCAGATGTATGTAACCTTTGCTGTTAGTGGGAGGCCTTTTATTGTGATTTAACTGTAGCCAGATTATCGGTACAACTTGTAGCAGTTACAAAACTGCCAAATACTTATCCCAAAACTGTATTTGATCTTTTCTTTCTGTTTTTTCTAAATTGCAAGACTTAAGCCCACAGGTGGATAGGCAACCAAACATTTACTCCGTTATAATGTTGGGTTTTTTCCCCCTAGTCAAAGAAGGAGTAAGATGGGAATATCTAAGACCAAAGTAAGTTCACTGGGAATAAAACTTGCCCCCTTTTTCTTTTTTTTTTTGGGACCCAGCCTTACTGGGCGTGTAGTGCAACTTAAGAAGCAGAAGTGTTTTAACTTCTGTGTATCAAAGGCAAAGCCATTGCCAAATAAAACTGTAGTTCAGTTCCAAAATGATCATGTAATCACACAGCTGATAACAATCAGCCCTCTTGCTTGTTCTTGTTGTTAAGGAGATCAAAGATGCAATAGGTGTATGTTAGAATAGGTAATCTGCTTTTCTGCAGAAGTGTGTAAAATGGATGTATAAAAAAGATCTCACTTTAGAGGTCAGGTACCACACAGGTGGAGCATCAGCTCTGCTAACAAAACGGCATCGATTCTCTGAGCTTCTCTGATCTGTGCTAAATTATCTGTCTGTGTTTTTAGGGACTTTGATATAACTTCAGTATGCTCTAGCTTCATGGCTTTGTTCTTAGTCTACTAGTATTGTAGAATTTAGTGGAGAGAAATCCTAGAACAAAATAGGGAACATTTGGGAAAAACAAGAGTACATATCATATGAGAACGAGGGGCTCTTAAACCTATTACTAATAGAGGACATTGCTAAACTGAGGGATAATTATTTGCAAGCAAGCAGGAAGAGAGAATATACATCCAAGAATCATTAAATAATTTGTTGAAGATACCTTTGTCCCAAATATGTTAGGTTTTTAAAAAATAAATGTTGAAATATTAGAAAAAAAATCTAATGCTGTGATAATTTTTAAGGGCAAGTAGGAGAGCTTCCCTAGCTGACAGCTGTCTCAGGCTTGCAATAGTTAACAGATAAAGAAAATCAATTGTAGGATCCCTGCATTATAATTCAATGCTTTAATTATGTTTTTTTTGGACCACAGCTGTTATCAAGCTGTTTCATTCTTTGAGATTACAGATTTAGTCAACAGAATCATCTTTAGAGAAGTAATATGCTTAGAATTTTGCAAGGTGTTTGAATTCAGGATTTTGTACACATTGAACAACATTTAATTTAACCACCTTTCTTTAGCCACCTCCTGTGGTTAAAGAAAACCCAGTTGTTCAGACCTGTTTCATAGCTGTTGAAGGGCATCGGTTATTCAAGAGGATGGTTTAGAGTGCATCTTTGCCAGGTTTAGCAGCCTAACCTACGTGGTTTAGCACCGTTTTTATTGGCAGTACGAGATAAGCCAACGATGCATCATCGGCCAGCCTGTGAGTGCCGAGGATGGGGCGATCGGACGGGCACCTGGCTCGCTTGGTAAGCTGAGCCCATTCAGATGCGGTGTTTTAACATGGCCAAATGTGAAGCTGCACGGCTGGGTACGGGTGGCCCATGCCTGTGAAATGGCAAGGTATTCTGGAAGGAAGTGGCACTGAGAAGGATTTGGGAGGTATGCACAGAAGTGGAAGTGAGTTTCTTTCCCGAGGCTGTAGCAAAACCAGGTCACATCACCATTGGCATGTTTAACCAGAAGTAAAGAGCATGGAAGCAATTTTACTTCTGTCCAAAATCAGGACATTGTCTCAAAACCTGGGACACAATCTCTGTTCTGACAACGTTAACATTTAAGCTCCGTGTTCTCTTTGCATAGAATTGTAGTAATTTACATTGGAGGGGATTTTTGGTCATCAGGTCTAACCCCCTGCAGAAAGTATGACCAGCTGTAAAGCAAGATCCAACTTCAAATTTATCTGTGTGCCTTCTTCATTTAACAAGGTGTGATTTTATTTTTTTTTTTAATTATTATTTTCCCCTCTTCCCTGTCCCACCCCCCACCCCCAACTCACTGGGATGCAGAAATGCAGCATGGAGCCTCTCTGGCAAGAGTGGGTCTGCCCTGGCGTGGGCGAGAACTTATCAATAGTCAGTGCAGAAAGAGGAAACTCCAGCCTGTCTCCAGTTCCTCTGCATAGTGCTGCTGGTTCTGGTATAGTTGTGTTGGGATGGTACAGTACTGGAGAAAAGGGGCAGAGCCGTTTTTGGGATGTGAGAGGGAAGACTGACAAGGAGAGGAAGGCTGGCGGGGAATTGGGAGGACATACGAGACGGCTGATGAGAGCAACACTAGCAGATAGGATGGGATCTCTTGGATCTCAGTAGATGGCCCCTGCGAGGGAGGGAGCACCAGAGCGAAGACGCCAGAGCTGTAGGGGAGAGCGTATGCCAGTGCTGCCAATTCAGCTGTCTCGATTTTAGCAGCAGGTGGGCTTTGGCTACACTTGTCCTGGTTAGATACTTGTAGAGTATTTCTGATTTCAATAACCTCTTTGCAGTCCTCCTCGCCATGCCAACTTTTTCTTCAGAATGGATGTTAAAATGGAGATGGGGAGAGGTACAGAAATGTTTAAACAACTCAAAAATTTTACAGAATGCTCTTAGACAGCAGCACTAGAGGGACCTAAGCAGTGGGGACAGGGACTCTGCGAGGGGTGGAGAGCGGTAGGATGTAGGGAGTGGGCGTTTGATGTGTGTGGAAAACAGCTGCCGTCATCTGTCGTCCTTCTTTGGAGCGCTGTGGGGTTTTCAGTAAGGTCGGTATGAAGCAGTGAGCGTGTTGGAACAGGCGACTCTACTGGGTATATCTGCTGTTGGGAAGTTCTCTGTGTAGGATTTCCTGCACTCGGACAAACAGTTGTCAGAACCGGGTAGCAGAGACTGGGCTATGGGGACCACTGACCTGGCGGCTTTGGTGGCCTTGGTGACATTTACGTGTTTGGCTTTTCTGACACAAACTCTTTTCATACTGGTTCTGGCCTGGTTATTACAGCAGTGAAAGTGACAATCTGACACTGGTCCCGGGAGTTCTGGAGGTGATTACTGGCAGAGTCATTAACAATTGTTTCGGGTAGTGTAAATCTTTTAAGTCCAAGACAGGTCTGTGAGTGGACAAAGTGAATAAACATGAAAAGAATGCAAACCCACAGGAGGAGGAAGAATTGTTTAGAAGAAACTGGAGGCCTGACAAGTGATATGAAATTAAGAATGTTAGGAAAAAAGCAGAACAAAGCTTCCTAGTGAGGTGCGTTAGTGTGGACAGTGGTCTCGTTGGGGCAAAAATAGGCACTGTGTGCTGTGAAATGACACTTGAAATGCACTGAAAAAAGGGGTGTTAGGGTCTGCAATCTTTGGGCAGAATGGAAGGGGTGGCTTTTAATATGATTTTTCCATCTTCAATTTGTGATGTTTTTTCCCCCCATTATTTCTTCATGTGTATACCAGTTGTTAATCCTGTAAATCATACATGCTGCATAACAAAAAGAGGGAGCCATTTATTAATTATGGGGAATTCACTGCAGGGTGTCTTGTGTGACAAAGTTGCATTATAGTGCACAGCCGTGGCACTGATGAGTACAATCTAAAACGTCTGATGTGCAGAGAGCGTGTTAACATGAGTAATGGAGCACAGAATATGATCTTTTTTCCCGGCTGTTTGATGCAGTGCTATCTACCCTTTGCCCTGAGGCAACAGACAGTGATAGAATACACTGCAGGGAAAGTTTGTAACTGCCCTGATTGAAAACAGACGTGTCTCCATTACAGACACGATAGAATGATATCATTCACTGCAACAGTTGTTTACTCTTTTTCATCAGAATTTAAATGACAGGTACAGCGCAGATAGTCCTGGAAAGCACGTAGTCCTTGTCCACAGAATTATAGTGTGCGTAGCAGGGCAGCAAGCTTTCAAACCTCAGTTGTATGTCTGTGTTTTGTGTTACAGGGATTAGTTTCATGTCCAAGAGGAGAACTTGGGGCTGTGATAGCCAATGGATTTCATGTGGCTGGGGTAAGATCTGCTCTGCCCCCTTGAGACACTTCCACTGGTGGTAGACTGAGCAGCTGCATTTCATATTGCACAAGAGGAGTTGTGGGCGCGTGCTCTTTTCTGCTTGTCTGCTCTGCAAGGACACCATGAGGGGCAGCACTTCCTTAAACTGTCATTGGGCAAAAATCTTGAAATCTTAAAGATGTCTGAACACCTTTAGCTTCCTTTGCCGTGTTGCTCAGACTGCAGTTTCCAGATCCTCCTCCTCCTCCAGGCTGCTTTATCCTAATGCCTCGGTTGTGCTGGTGGTAGCAATTATGCAGTTATAGAATCAGCTGATTGGGAAACTGATCTGACTTTAAACAAATTTTGGGTGAAAGAGTGCTTCAGGTTTCAGCTGAGTCGCCTTGTTCAGCTTGTGGGGAGACCGCAGGACTGCTCGCTTGGATGGCAAAAAGGCTACAAGAGTGTATGGGAAGGATGGGACTGTCCTTTGCTGCAGCACTGTGGGCTTAGTTTGCGTTCAGGTGGTTTGGGATCCATGTGTTCCACCTGCTGGTGAGAAGGCAGTGCTAGTTGCGAAGAGCGTTTTGTAGTGTGGACCTCTCTGTGCTGGGGGCTTATGGACTAGAAGAGGTACCAGATGGCAATCGAGGTGAAACAGCTCCCTGCTGGAGCTGACCCAGTGGTTTGATAGGGAAAACTGTATTTTTCCTCTGTATTATAGCACCTCCACTGGTGTTATAATGCTGGATTGCTATGGACATTTTGAGCACCTGGTCCAAACATCACTAAGGCCTGGTTTTGTTAAGGTTAGTCGTTTTATGATTAATGTATTTCATGTTTAAGTTAGTCCCTCTACTAATAAGAATTTCTTGGTGTTGCTGGAACCGTGCAGGACTTTGCACATAGCTACAACAATCCTTGTGATTTGTCCTTTTGATCTGTTATCACAGACTGCTAGCTTCGTGCGACCAAAGAGTATTCCTGCTCTGAAGGAAGTACTCAATTTTCTTGTGTGGAATGCAGTGTAGCATAATGAAAGAAGTGTCTTAAAATAATGTAACAGAGTACTGATCATTATTTCTGTTGGTGCTGCCACGTAAAGGGTGGTGCTGGAACAACAATGTCAGAACAGGTAGTGGCAGCTATGAGTTTACAGTAAATTGTCTTTCTTGGAAGTAAGGAGACAGAAAACCATCTTGTAACCCAGAAGCTACTGTGAGAGAGAACTATTGTATTCTTCATTTGCCATATGTGCAAAATCGAGATGGGCAACGTTTCAAAGCTGAATGGTATGTTAAGGTGCATTTCAGAAAGCTTTAACTTTCAGCAGTAATAATAACTTCATCAGCATCTGAAATAATTTGTCCTCTGATTCACAGCAGGTAGCTCTTCTTCGTTCTATACTCTATATCGCCTGCTTTCCTGCTTCAAAACTGAATTCCAGGAAATCTGCCTATGACTCAAGTAATACAGCATTATGACATCAGAGCAGGCTTTTGTGTGTTGTCAGTAATGTCTTTTTTCCCCTCTCTTGCTCAGATCTGAATTGCTTTCTTAGGAGGTTAATTGAGATGAAGTGACACAAAATGCCTCTGAGGACCCTGGAGTCATGCAGCAAAAGTGTTTACTCTGCCTGAATCACTTCTTTATATCTGAGAAATCCATTGACTCATGCCATATATTTTCTGTTTTGAAGAGATTTTCTTTAATTGCAGCTTCTGATGAGCTTGGATGTAGTATCAGCTATGCATGCATAACTAGCACAAATGCTCTGAGGAAACCAGCACGCACCGTTTGCTGAGCATATTGTCCGCTAGGACCCCTAGTTATCACAGTGAAACTGTAAAGAACCATGCAGGTTCTTAAGGATTCCGTTAATCAGGAGCCTTCAGATTGTTGCTAACTGCAATTCCTGACTTAATGGAGAACAGACTCGCTCCCTTTTCAAGAGACCCAGACAATTGTTTTAACCAGTCCTCAAAGACTGTGGTCGGGCTGAATTGTAAGAACTAGAGGAGTTTGACTGGACTGCATTTGGTATGCTGCTGCACAGCCTAGAAGTGATTGAGAAGAGAGGCTGGAGTCGATGGGCTGGGCTCAGTGGTGGTCTTCATCTGGCGGGTGAGCAGTAGGGATCTGTGACTGGTGGGCAGCCTGGTCGGTACAGAGATGCTGTAGCCTGTGGTCCCACTGGCACGGCCATCTGACGTGGATCTGTGCTGCATGCCGAAAGGGCTAGTCCTATACCTGCCATCCTTGTTTCCATGCTAATGGTTGCACACCTGGATGGTAACGAAAGAACTAATTGGGCTGAAAAATCTATTGCTGTTTTTTCATGGGGCCACTGGAGTAAACATAAGAGTGAGGGAAGTGAATGTGGGAAGGTAGAACTGCCCCTTTCGTTATTGGTGGAAGTTTATGCTGGAAGAAGTAGAAGCTATTGATGTACAATGTTTTTTTTCTCCCCTCCCCCTAGGAACTGAGCACAGAAGTAAAACAGTGGTCAAAGCTGCTGGTAGTTTCTTTATGCGTCAGAGCTTTGTTATTGAGCAAGTCAGTGCAGATTTCTAATGTCAGAAAACTTTTAAAAGTTCTTTCTGCAAATCCACTTTTTTCCCCCTTTTCACTATACTTACCACTTGAGAAAAGGGGAGGATGTTTTATGGTGATCAGCAATCCATTACTATGTTTTAAGGCAGCAGCATTTTATACAAATTGGAGCAGTAATTTTGACCTTACAAAATAAATAAAGGACCGGTACCCAGAGCTCCTCCTGCTTGTAAGAGGGACTTGTGGCTGCTCAGCGCATCTCAAAAGCAGAATGCATAGTAGCATTTCTGGTTTGCATCTGTGTTACTGAGAGGATATATTTAATAGGAAGGATGTCATCATCAACTTGATCTTTTTAAAAAAACACAGTATTTCTCTAAAATTAGTTTAAACCTTAGTGTTGATTAATGTTTTCTGCATACTACATTGAGAAAAAACCCAGTTCTTTAAATAGGTGCTATAGAACCAACTTCTCTCCAGCAAAAGAATGTCGTGACTGTTTTCTGCGTAACAGTTCCTGTGGGGCTAATGAAGGCACAGTGCAAAGTAGAGCTGTATGTATTAGACAACAAAACCAAAATGGAGGTGCTAGTACTCTGGGTACCCTTGCAGAATTTACCTTGAAAGAATAGCTTGTCTTGCCAGTTATGGACAGCTTGTGAGAGTTGATGAGCATCATCACTGCTCCAGAGCAGAAACCTGAACTGTAGTGTCTGAGCAAGATGACAGAATGAAAAGACTCTTCTAGGTTTGTTTTGGTTTTGTTTGGTTTGGTTGGTTTTGGTTTTATGTTTTTTTAATAGCCAGAGTACATCAAAGTTCAGCAGGTAAGAAAATGGAGAATAGATGAGGAGTTTGTAAAGCAGAACTTTTGGATTTTGTCCTTTACTTCTACAGGAAAAAAAATAGAGAATGTGACTGGAAGAAACTTGTATACCACATGGTACCTTAGAAGGCTCTTTGGACTACTAGGAAAACCTCAATTTGTGAAATATTTCTGGTCCGGAAGAAGTCAAATAACAGGCTTGACAAGCAAAGCACGAGTTGCGCACGACATGTCATGGTGTGGAATTTTAGTAGTCTGTGACTTTTTTCAAGTAAACAAGTCTTTGTAGTTGGAAGCAGTAAAGCTGTGTGATCCCTCACGTGGCTCAGACACTGGTCTGGAACATAGGACATAAGTTTGGGTACTGATTCTGTGCATTGTCTTGTTTGGATTTGGGTAAGTTGCTTAATTTATGCTGTGGTTGTAGATATGCAAAATTCAGAGTCACACAGAATGGTTGAGGTCGGAAGGGACCTCTGGAGGTCATCTAGTCCAACCTCCCTCCTCAAGCAGGTCCACCTAGAGCCACTTTCCCAGGACCATGTCCTGATGTCTTTTGAATATCTCCAAGGTGGGAGACTCCACCACGTCTCTGGGCAACCTGTGCCACTGCTCAGTCACCCTCACAGTAAAAAAGTGTTTCCTGATGTTCAGAGGGACCCTTCTGTGTTCCAGTTTGTGGCCGTTGCCTCTTGTCCTGTCACTGGGCACCACTGAGGAGAGTCTGGCTCCATCCTCTGCACCATCCCTTTGGGTATTTGTACACATTGATAAGATCCCTGATTGAGCCTTCTCTTCTTCAGGCTAAACAGTCGCAGCTCTCTCAGCTTTTCCTCATAGGAGAGATGCTCCAGTACCTTCATCATCTTCAAGGGCCTTTGTTGGGCTCTCTCCAGTATGTCCTGTGTCTCTCCTGTACTGGGGAGCCCAGCACTGGACACCACACTCCAGGTGTGGCCTCACCAGTGCTGAGCAGAGGACAAGGATCACTTCCCTTGACCTGATGACCATGTTCTTCCTCACGCAGCCCAGGATGCCATTGGCCTTCTGTGCGGCATGGGCATGCTGTTGGCTCGTGTTGAGCTTGGTGTCCACCAGGACCCCCAGGGCCTTTTCTGCAAAGCAGCTTTCCAGCTGGGTGGCCCCCAGTGTGTATTGATGAATTTATTAAGAAAGTAATTTTCTTTCTGCTTCATAGGTCTGGTGTTAGAATGACATTAAAAATGTTTTTTAGCAGGTTAGGTTGTACTATGGTGGTGATACAATGAATTTTAATTAACTTTCTGGTATGGCTGTGATGACTCCTCAGATTTCACCAGTTCTTTTGGAACTCGATGATTTATAAGCCTTGCTCAAGTGAAGAAGTCCTGAGGACATTCTGAATATCCAAGTGAACAGCAACGCTAGATTACAGGGCTTTTATTACCTGTGCTAATTAGATTAAAGTTCCTAGCTTGTTAACGGAGCTGTACTGATTCGGATGGAAGATAAAGTAGTGCACACGTAGACTTCTTCCATGTTGATGAATTGCTGCAAAAGTGGTTTCTGCTGCCACTGGTACAAATGCAAAATTTATCTCCTTTATGTAACAGTGTATCATATTAGACATCCTGAGGAAAATGAAGTTAAATATTACTAAAGTATGTTCTGCACATAATTGACTTTATTTTCTTTAATTGAGAGTGATGCTGTTCTGAAACAGAATTTAGTACCTCTAAATTGTCTGATGCTAGCCACGTTATGATGGATTAGAAAGTCCAAGAAGCCCAATAGTGACTTCTACAACATAGCTTGTTTCCAGTTAATTTTCCACAGGTCAACAGAAATTGGGGTATTAAGGACCTTCAGTTTAACTGGTGGTTTAATTCCAACACTGATACGTTGAGTGTTAGCTCGAGCCATTCAAGTACTTAATTCAGTAATTTCTGTGATCCATGCTTTTAAACTGTTTCTGAGAGAGTTTTGTGAATTTCATCTAGATGCCCAGGTTGTTGAAATTTTTTAAACATATATACAGAATATGTCTCTTCTTCTCCCTTTTAAGAGCAAGAAATATAAAAACCCCACAAACCCCGCTAGATTAATACAATGGAGATGCAATATAAGGGATTTTGTAGGGGTGTTTTTAATGGAAGTAGATTACTTCGTTTTTCTTAACATCATGAAAAGTTAGGATGACTCCCGATCATCATGGAGTGCGTATTAAAATACAACATTGTGAAATTTCCTGGTAACAGTCTTGGTTCAGGAAAGGAAAAAATCACTTTATATAGGTTTACTGCCAGTGGTATGTGATTTACTACTTATTCCCATTCTGTTTTATTAGGTGCTGACATGATCTGGAAGAACTTTTATGGCACTTGATGCCTTCTCTTCTCAGCTTGCATAGTGGCATTTGGTCAGATGACTGTTAATGATTAAGTTAATAGTGATTTAAACTATTACTGCATCTCCTCTGAAATACATCCTTTTATCTGCTGAAGGATGGCAGTTGAACATACATTCTCCTCTCGTCTGTTCTAACTAAAAGTAAAACAGGTTAGCTTAAATCACTGTGGTGTTTCAGCAGACTAGAAATGTGTAGCCATTTTAAGGATACTTGTGTTTTAAAATTGCTCTAACTTGTCTAAAGTCATCTTTCCACACTGCTATTGTGCTGCCAGGGTAGATAAGTAAGAAGTTTCTATACTCAAAGGCAAAGGGGAGTCTTTTCATGCTCCCTGAACCAAGGCTTTCTGCCTAATTGAAAACTGAAACTGAACCAAGTGCGTGTGTTCCTGCTTAGTAAATTGATTTTTTTCTAGTAGCTTTAGTTGATGCCCTGTCCTCCTTCAGCCTCGTGGCCACCCTAAATAAGCAAGATAAAAGAGGTCTGTTGGTACCTAGCTCGTATAATTAATTCAGTTCTGCGGACACGTCAAATTAATAACTAGCAAAGAAGGACCCAAGGAGGACCGATTCTGAGAGTCTGGAGTGTTCTGAGTGGCAGGTACAATAAGCGGGGATGATTGGACCGAATCCAGTCAGTCTATAAATGGAGAAGTCAGCACTGGTAGCATGTCACAAGAGTGTAAGCACAAGATTTATTCAAGGAACATTTAATTAAACTGGAAGGTAATGGACGATAGAGTGTGTAGCTCTTCCATTATAGAAAGTACCACATTGCTCAGATGATTTATTACTGGGGAGAAATAATGGCTTCATGTTTTTCCAGGACACAGTATGAAAGTGCTATGTAACGTTTGAAAGCTACACAGATTACATGGATATAACCGTCAGAATTTTTATTATGCTGAGGTGGTTTTTGGACTGTACATCCAAAGTTCTGGTGGCCCATGTGAAGCGTTTGGGGTACTGCTATTTAAAAAGCACGTTTGACAAATACTACAAAAGTCAGTAGTGGAGCCATAGGTTATAATCTGATTCTTTGTGTCAGTGTGTGTTTTATGAATTGATAGCCAGTTCTTGATAGGCATAACGCTTCCTTAATATACTCTGTTGTGTCATAGTATGTTGTGTGTTAAAATACTTTTATGGTTCCCTAGAAAGACCTGTCATTATTTTTTTTTTTTTTTTCCCCTGAGATTTGGGTTTTTTGATGGCGACAACTTGGGTGAATGTGCTGCTTGTCAGCTGGAGATTCGCAGTGCTGCAGATTTATGTTGTTGGGCCATTATGCGCTTTATATTCTACAGAAGTTGCGTAAGGGGAAGCTGATCTTTGCAATGCATTTTTCAAGGGCATAATTTTTAAAAACACTAGTAGCTGGGGGTTAATTGAGCAGTACCTTCAAGTTTACACAGCAATAAGGTGCCGTGCAGTGAGTGAATGTCAGTTTTCTTCCTAGACGAGGCTGTAATTGTTTTGCAACTGAAGTCTTCTCCTGACAGCCACACTGTGCAGTGGGCACTGCTGATCCTTCACTTTAGGAACATTTTGCTTATTTAAAGAGATGCCGTTCTGTACACTGACTTCAAGAAGTCCAATAGGAAACACCTTTTTCTATGTTATATTACATAGTAAGTCATATATTATCTCCAGAACCTTGCATGACCCTTCATATTGTCCATTTTCTGGTATGTGGGCTTTCTTCACAAAACCTTTCTGTTGTTTTTTGACCATGAAGTCACTCTTTTCATTTACTACATTAACCCCACACATAAAATTAAGCCTGGTGAAAGATGATACTTTGTGAAAGAGCATGTATTTTGAGATGACAGTCTTTTAGTAATAAAGTTATTAAGAATTGTATAAGGGTGGGCAATAGGACAGGTTTTGGTAAAGTTTGGGTAGACAGCAGTATCCAAAATTTTGAGTGCAGTATATTAAACCAACTGAAAGTGTGTAGTAGTAGTAGTAGTTGTAACCCAAAGTTAGAACTTTTACCACATGCAGATGCTTACCTGTGCTGTAGTGTGAATACTTTTGCACTAGCAGTTACCAGTTTCAAGAAGGCTTTTGGTTGAAGACACTGGAAAATAGAAGCAAACTTTGTGCCCTCCGTTATGTGTGAAAGAATGGAGACTTAGTATGAAAAAAGTGGAGGGAAGAGTTGAACTTCATGCAGGTGCATCCATTGATGTCAATTATCATCCTCCTTTTTATGCTTCAGTGAAATGTGAGAAAATAAACCATATAATAAGGTCCTGCAATAAACTCCTGGGAATGGGGGGGTTATAAGCGAAGTAAAGAGAGGCATGTATTTTAACACTATAGGTCTTGAAACAATCTTTAAACAATAAAAATTTAACCAAAGCATTAAGGTTTAGAGAGTTCTTAGAAGGAGGGTGTTTTGAGGGGGAGGATATGAAGACTTTTTGTTAATTTTGCAGGACTGTCCGCTGTCAAGAATCCATTTCCTTTGTGACACTTGAGCGTCTCAAGGTACACAAAATGGAGCAAAGAAACTTTGGTCTGGATGGAAGGAAAATTTCAGTCAGGGGAACAGATGATTACTTAGTTCTAGAGCATCAGAAGGTTTTTTGATCACTTCGTTTGACAAAACGGTAGTGTGTAGGTGAGCTGCCCCAGTGGGATCTCTTATAATCAGACCTGCAGTATCCAGATCGCTGAGATGAAGCTCTGCGCTCTGAGCTGTGCTTTGTGCAGCGTCACAGACAGAGGGGAGACAGGACACCAGAACTGTGTTCATGGCTCTGTCTCCCCCAGAACTTTTAGAATTGGGTCGTAGAAGCCATACTGTTAACCCTCTTTTCAAGATTCCCTTCTTTCTGATGGAATCTCTGCTTCTGAGATGGTCAGAAGTTGACGGGGACGTTAGGCACTTCTGCTTTGAATGCACTTAGTGTTTCTCACAAGTAGATAAAATTCCGGAGTTCACTTTTATTTCTGATTTTTGTATTCTGTAATATGTCTGATAATGTGTTTCTCAGTCTGCTATAATGTTCCATGCTGTCATGCTTACCCATCAAATCAGGAATAACGAAAATTCCATGTTAGAGCTGTTTTCTGCCTTACAGACACTAGTCTGCCCTAGGAGGCTGTGGATGTTGTCAGATTATGGTGCCAGTCAGTACTAGCTGCAGTGCTACCTGTTGCTAGCCTGTTATGGAATTTACATGTCTGTCAGAAAATATTTAAACTACATACTCTCTGGCATTTCAGATGTAGTTATTGTTTGCTTCTATTCTGTTTGAAATGTCAAAGCCCTCGGTTGCGCACATCTGCGCAATGTGAACGTGATCCTTGTTTCCTTTAGTACTGTCCTCTCACAGATCTACTTGTTTCTTATCTTGTTAGAAAACATCTCAGAAGAAGGGTTTGGCTTTGGTTTGTGGCATCCACTCTGCTGAGCGGGGAATTTGTAATGTAGCTGCTGTGTGCTACCTTTAAAACAAAGGTAAAACTCAATACAGTAGAGATAACTTCCTCGTTAGGTGGTAAGTCAGTATTGCAGTTTTACTTAGGGAATATTCTGAATGGAAAGCGTCTTAAATTTTGTCAGGAAGAGTGTATGCTGCTATGTGTAATACTGCCGTGTCAAATTTCATACCAGTTACAGGAGTTGACGATTGAGTATTTTACACTTGCTGATTTCAATATCGATTTGTATTCTCTGCAGAGGTTATAAATTCAGGGTGAAAACTGTCAGTCCAGTGTGACTGACAGGTTCTTGATTAATGAAGCCTACGACTGAAATTGCAAAAGGGAGTGGACCTGCTGGTGCCGGTATGGAGATGGCTGAGTTTTACAGGATGGAGCATCTGTATGTAAAGATGCATTTCAGTCATTCTTGCTTAAGATAACTGTGAAAATAGTACTATTAATACATGTTGGAAAGCCAGTGAGGTTTTAATAGAAGTAAATGTGGCTTTTCCAGACTGTGGGCTGCCAGTCCCATTTGGGAAGGCTTCTACGTTAATCTGACATCTTGTTTAGCACTGATAACACTAGAGAGCCAATTAAAGTATTTCAAGAAGACATCCCCATACAAGACTACATTGATTGTCTGCTAATGTGTATTGAATTTTAGCTAAATACAGCCCCGGGTGCTGTGCTGGAAAGCAGGGGAGCTAGCTGTCCAAGCTCTTAATTCCTTTTATATCGATTTGGCTGCTAATGATATAACCTTCTACTCTAATTAACTGACATCTGCATTAGGCTGAACAAGAGCCCCCTGCTTGAAGCTGTCCACTTGTTTGTGTTATGAAATGTGTCCCCCTTTTATGTTAGATTTTGTCCAGATTAGCTCAGTCTGTGCAAAATAGATCATGTCAAGGATTGGCTTTTCTTTTACGTATCTTGTAAAGCATGTTTGTCTTTCTGCTGTCTACATTCCTGCCTGCCTGTCCAGGAATGTGTCCTGCCTACGTTTATGTTTCTGGTGAGCCTGGCCAGAGCTGGTTCACTGGCTGGATGCTTTTCTAATCCTTCCCAATGGATTATTTGCTCCTTTGGCTGATTTGGGGGTGCCAAGAAAGGTGTAAATTGGTGTGGTATGGTGAAGACCTGAAGACAAATGGGTCATTTTGTATGTCAGGTCACAAAGCCACCGTCAGATGTGAATGACTAAATCAGGCTAGAAACATTGCTAGATTGGGAGGGGTAATCTGTTTATGGAACCCTATTGCCAAATCTACAAACTGCCGGTTCCCAGACTGGGAAATTTTGATTTCTGGGGCTGAAAAATAAAATACATGGTTTTAGTGCAAAATTGTTTTTACAGCACTTAATAAGTTGAAGCCACTAGTTTGCAGAAGTACATCTTGAGCAGCTGTTCTGTTTTGTTACATGTGCTGTTGCCATATATGTGTTTACACATTTGCTTTGGGAGAAGATTGTGAGTCTCATTAGTAAAGATGATGGGGCTGCGGGAAGCTGGTTTCTCGTGCTCTGTGTATAAAATGTTGCTGAGTTTTCCCTTTGAATGCTGTTTGAGCTGCTTGTGTTTCGATGTTGTCCATCGGGTTAGACCAGCTCCGAAGAAACAGAGGTTTGTACGATTGCATTTCCAGTGATCATCTGGTGGCTCTTCAGCCAAACTTGGCAGCTAATAACTGTTTCACAATTTCTGTGCCTGTGCACTTCTGAGCTAGTAGCCATGAGAGGAGATCAAAATTAGCGCTGAGAGGGAAAACTCTGACAGAGCTCATGGAGCAGCTACCAGCGGCTTAGTCAGCACGCGCTTATGTCACTTAATGGTCAGCACGTACATAATCCTGAATGGGTTTACAGCATTTTCCATTTCTTGCCTGACATTGTTAGGAATACAGGCTTATTGGGGGGGGTGGGGGTGGTGAGGGGTGTGTGTATACACACACACTCTGTTACTTCAAAGATGATAATAGATCTGTGAAAGCAGGTTTCTTTAGTTCCTTTGTTTAGGGAGCAAGTTGCTTCCAATGTTATTCTAGTCATATAATGATAAAAACATTTCTTACTCTAATCTGTGTGTAATAAAATAATTCTAGTTCTGGTTTAGTTATATGAAAATGATGGTCTCATTCCAATTTCTGCTAATAAAATGTACAGCTTTTGGTAATTTAAGTATTTATTCACAGCAATAGAATTTCTTTTTTCCTTGTTGTGCCCTATTTGATAAGAACTAATAAAATCATTTTTATATTATTTTCCTAGTATATATCTCAGGACATACTTAGAGAGGTAACTAGGTGATGAAAGTAGTAGTTTTTCTCTTCCTCAGTACTCTGCACATTCCAAGCCTTTCCCCTCCTTTCTCTTTACTTCCTCTTGACTAAGTAACTACCTACCGTACTGCACACTACACATAGCCTTTCAAAAAAGTTACTAGAGCAAAAATACAGCCAGTACCTGAAGTTCAATATACTGATAATGTAAAAACAAGGAAATTCAGGTTAAGTAGGATGTAATGCATCAGTCTTGCTGTTGTATTTTTGCTTTACACAGACTGAGAATTACTGGATGTAACAACATCGCGTTCCAGCTTCAGTGCTGGATTTTTTTTTGTCTTCCAGAAAAATCTCAACAGAAGCTGAGTGGCTTGTACTTCATGAGTATCTAAGGATCGGAAGGTCAGCATCTTGTCTGAGAACTGGAATTCTTTGATTAGAAAGCAGGCGTTTTCCTTTCCAAGAGGAGCCTTTGTTTTTTCCCTTGAGGCGTTAATGGAGCAGTGCTTCAGTGCTGACAAACAAATACGCAGTGAAATTTCCAATTGTTATCCAGTGTGGAAGAGTCAACCAGGGCAGCTTTCAAATTATACTAATAACGAAATATGTGCCTAAGTTACCGGTGAAGGCAGAAGTGAATTTCCTAGACTGCTGGTTCTATTTCACTGGCAAGTAGAGCTCAGGAAACTGTGCTTAACACCTACTGGCCTATACCTATTCTTATTTTTTAAGTCATATTGATTCCTAGTTATGCTCTTAGGCTTATATTGAGTAATTAATTTTACTTGAAACAATGCAACCACTCCTGATTTAATTCTTGATTTGTCACTTTTGATTTGCCAGAAACTTTTAATTAATGCTGTCACCTTCTATTAATAGGAAGTCTGTACGTGTCGCGGTGGTGATGATGATATATTCTGCCAGGTCATGGCATTGCTTTTGCGTAATCTGGTGTCTTTTCAGCCAGTAGCTGTGAGCAGCAGAGGAATGAGGAAACGGCACAATCCAGAAAATAGAGGAGTAATAAACAATTTTTCAGTGTGGCAAAAGGTTAACATGAGTGAGTCCCAAAAGGTGGGTTTATCAGCAATTTTAAAAGAAAGGTAATTGGCAGGGAGGTGAGCAGTACCCAGAATTAGATAGGGAGCTTGAGATCCATGGTCATCAAAGGGATCTAATGAAGCTGAAGGAGTAACGTGATTAGAGGTGAAATTTGGTGTTGGCAGATGTTACAATACATACAAGAAGGAATGACTGGAATACTCACGCTTATGGGGCTCTGTATTGCTCATAACCACTTAAAAAAAATCTGGGTGTCACTATGGCCAAGACGATAAAGACTTTGCTCAGTGAGCAATCATAGTGGTTAAAGAGAAATATCTTTCGCTTATTAACTGTTCTATTCAGGGGTGAGAAGCGAATTGGACGTCAGTATTAAATTGCAAACAGAACAGGCCAGAGAAAGCGTCTGAGCTGGGGTTCCATCTGAGTGCTCCTGGCTGGCACCACGCGGTGTCCTGACTCTTGATGCCAGCTTGCAGAAGTCGGCACTGAGCAGGTGGGAAAAGGCAGTCTCGTGGAGGACTCACGCCGTCTCCTGTTAGACAACACCCGGGCTCTGCTGGGGATGAGGGCAGTCAGGCAGAGGTGACACTGACAGCCCAAAAGGAGCACGTCTCAGAGTAATTGATGCAAATCCACAGTTTGGTTTGCCTTTTCTCCAAAAAGCATTACTCTGTCATTCACACGTAGAGGGAGGGATCTTTTCATTCCTCTCTCCTCCCTCAAGCATCTGGCTTTATTCAAGAGCTGGGAACAGAGGAATATGAGAGGTGTTCTATTGGAATGGAGTTTTGATCTGTTCCTTCAAGGAGCTTTGCTGCTTTTTCTGGGGAAGTGGCCTGACGTGCAAGAAAGTCTTGACACGTTAAAGGCACTTTGGTTGGTGCTGCTTCTATGGAAGTGGAGTTTGTGCTCAAGGAGTAATGAAGATCAGCCATACCCCGTTGCGGAGGGTTGTGTAACCTTTGACAGAACATGTTCCTTTGTTAGCCAAGTTCTGTGATAGCAGGATGCGGTATCATTGAGCTTAGTTTGAAAAGTTGTGTTTGTATTTTTTTGCAATATATCAGATTATATGAACTTTATGTCAAAAGCAGCAGTGAATTATTAGATTAGCAAGTGTGCAGACCATTTTTACTTGTGTCTGTGTGGCATTGCTGACTGAGGACATAATCAGAACTAAAACATAAAAAGACATCTGAAGAAAAAAAAATATTTGGGTCTTAAAACAGGGTGTTAGACTGTGTCGTGGAAATGTTATGCCTTAACATAGGCAACTGGATTCTGAATTGAAAGGGTCATGCTTGAAAATCTGAATTAAAATACAGACTCAGGTGGCTACCTGAGTTTTGGTATCATGAATAATAGTAGGATTTCTGGTGAGATCTACTAACTGAGATTGATCAAAAACAAATTAATAATAATCTAGTAAATTGATCAACTTTTCCCTTTCCTCACCCTTTCATTGTGCGTGATTTACCAGATGGAGTATGTAACTTGGTGATTCTTGAGAACAGAGGCCAACCTTGAGCTTCTAGTGTTCGCGTTTCAACCCTGTAGAGGGAATGTATGTCCTATGTAGTATAAATAAAACAGCGGAGATTTTACTCCCAACTTTTTAGTAAATTCCTTCATGAGAAGTCATAATGTCTCTCTAGGGGCCTTTCTGTGTTGAAAATATATTTAAAACTTGCATTTGCACTGTGATTTGTAGGTCCACGGTAGTTCCATTTGCACTGTGATTTGTATTTGCATATTAAGAATGCCCTGAAAATTTCAGTGCCCTGAAAATGTGCTTCTGGTGTGATACCACTGCAGCTCCAAGTTGGATGTAGAATAGCAATCAGTTGTGTAGTGTATTTGAGGACCTGGACTACTTGTGGATTAAATATTTTGCACAAGGCTGGATTGAAATTGAGAAAAAGGATGGGAAATCTCTTAACTAATTTCTGCTAGAACTGCCATAAAAGATGCACATGCTCTGATTTGGAATGATTGGAGTGAAATCCAAAGAGCTTGAGGCTGGAAGAATTAGCTGCTAATCTCACATTTCTACAAAAAGACTGAGCAATTCCTGTTTTATAGCCCTGAAAACATAATGGAGCCCTGGGGATCACTGACACAACAAGCTTCTGAGAGTCACTAGCACTTAGCAAAATTGACTTCAGTTAATCAAAAGATTCTTTAGGGAGAGGGGAAAAAAAACCCACAAAAAACAACCAAACCCTGCTGGTTTGAAAAGCTGCAGAATAAGTAACTGTGTGTGCATGGTTAAAGAAATTTCAGTTCCTTGCAGTGGGGGTCAGTGACCTGTAGTGACAGTATCTAATGGACAAACTTAAATAGAAGGAAAAGTAATTTAAGTGATAGACTGGTAGGAAAAAAGTGAAAGGGAGGAGAGTACAGTGGCACTTTGCTCACCCTTTATTAAAACATTTCTTGAGCGAGTTGTGTATGAATCTGCAAGCACATAAGTGATTACAGCAATAATAGGTGCAAAGAGAACAGAATTATCCAGCGTGCATGATCTGGAATATTAACATGCCACATTATGAAGAAACATTTGCCATTATTCTGACTTGTGTGCCATTTTCCTGTAGTCCTAGGTAAAAGGAAGCGCTGAATTATAACCAATACCCTGCAGTTATTGAAAGTCTTCGGGATTTTTTTTTAAGAGCCCATGGTGAAAGTGTTTCGGGATTCTAAACTGGCATGTAGGTTTGAAGTCAGGTTGTTTTTAATAGTGTCCTTTTCTTAGAAGAAAAGACATTTTCTGCTTTTAACTGTTGAGTGCTTGATGTTTTAAGAGAAATCCGGAGGGGAATCACCCTTTCTATGTTCCATTGGAATGCCCCATATTATAAGAACAAAGCCAGAATAACTAAAATAGGACAATTATTGCGGAAAACAGTTTTGAAAAGTTTCCATTTGCTTTGTTTAGGGAGTTAAGACTGCAAGGAATCTCCTGTTATCACAGTCACAAGTTCATATATATAATCTGTCACATAATACTTGTTTTTTCTGAGAACAAATTTGTTATGATTTATGTGTCTCACAGTAACAGAATAAATGCTTTATTTCAGTGGAGTTTAAATTAGTCATTTGTGGATGCCAGAGGAATTTATCTGCAACAGCAGTTCCAGCATTATAAAACAGCTTGCAGCTTTTTCTTGCTGAATATGTCACTGGAAAACAAAATTTTAATTTTGGCTCTCTGTATGTGTTGCAATGCAGATGTCTCCATGTAATGTTCCTCCATGAGCAAATGCCAAAAAGTTAGGAGTAGGAATGGACACGGTTTAGAACAAGAAACATCATTGTGGGAAAACACTTGTGTTTTCCTTACCTGAGCAGTATAGTGGAAGGAGGAAGATGGGAATATAAAGATCAAAATCTTTAATTTAGTTTTGGATGTGAGTGTGGAATCCTAGCTGGTTGTGGCAGGAGAAAGAAAACTAAAGTCTCATGCAACTGTTTTTTTCCTTGCACTATCTTCAAGGGGATGATATATGCAATAGAGTATGTGTGTGTGTTGTGTAATGAAAGTGGAATAAAAGTTATTAGATACATAGTTCCAATAGCTCTGTTTAGTGCTTTTCTATAATTTTGCTCTTTATTTTGATCAGGAGTTGCTGAGAGATAATTCAGTTGAAGACTAATTTACTAATTAATTTTAATTCAGTCAGATACTCAGTCTTTTCATCTACACACAGCGATAACGGTAATCTTCTCCCGTCTTCTCAAGCTCACTGGCAATCACGGAATCACGGAATCACGGAANCAGCTCTTCGAGCATCTAGTGGTGTGAACTCGGTGATTCTGGCCACGCAGAGACGATTCTCCATCAGGATAAGCTATTTGAATGTTGCTTAATAAATGTTGTCATCTGACGGGGGGAGGGGAAGAACAGCTGAATCTCATGCCTTACAGGAAAACAGGTGGGACCAATAAGAAGAAAGATGAGCCAAAAATCACGCAATTATTTTGTTCTAGCTAAATGGCTGCCGTGTTCTGCCCAAAGGTAAAGACGTAGTTATCAGCGCCATTTATCAGGTGCACCATTTTAGTATAAACTTGTTTAAAACAGGGTAGAGCCCCTTTTTCATCATAATTAGACAGTAACCCATTGATTCCGAGTGGGCCTTCATTTTCTAATTATTTAGTACATAATATAATGTCATTAAACATCTTTGAGTGGACAGGATTGCTCTAAAAGCTTTAGCTCCAGAGCTCTAATATTAGGCTTTTGGCATTCATCCCTGTGTGTGAAAAGCAGTCAGTTTGTTTACCAGGAATTTAGATTCACATTACTGGGGGAATTAGCAGCGAGCTATTAGTCTGATTCAAGCACTTAACAATTGCTGATCATCTCCTCCCAGCCTGGGGATAATGGAGGTGATCAGCTGTAAATGGAAAGTGTGTGGGGCTATTTCCATGAAGGCACTTGGAGAAAGTGCTGCATCCCTGACCTCTGCCAGCCCTGGGGTTTGCCAGAAACCCAGACCCGAGCGGCTTCCTGGAGGAGAGCTGGTCGCCTGGAAGAAGAGCTTCCATTAGAGACCAAACCACGCTCCGCCTCAACCGACCCTCCCTCATCTGGAAAAAGGTTCAGCCACAAAGTCCCCGCGGTAGCAGCCATCAGCCTCCGATCGCATTTACCAGTGCCTGCTTCTTCCATGGGGGAGGTGCGTGCAGAAGCGCGGCTGGGTTTGACACCGGGGCAGCTCCGGGTGGTCCTGTCCAGCTCTGCGGCGCTGGGTGGCCTCCCGCTTCACCACTGTCATCCCCAAACCCTTTGTCTGGCTCATGGGCACCTCAAACATTACTTTGAAACTTTTCCTTCTTGTTCCTGTGGAAAGTTGCCTACCAGTTTAGCAAACAGAGTGACTTGTGATTTTAGGATGTATTGGAAAAGATACTTTCATTCTCTATAGGTGTGAACCTGTAGTGCTTTCTTGTCAACTCAAAGTGACCTTTTCCTGCCCACAGGTTTTAAGAGGCATGCTGGGCATCTGTAGCCAGGAATTACTGTTTGAAGTAAAGCTTCGTTTTTCTTCATCTGCGATGGATATTGTGCCCCCCTTTAAAAGGAAAACTGCAGTCACTTCAGTCTTAACAAAACATGCATTTGTTGGAGGCAGTTGGAATGATTTTAATGAGGCAATGACACAACAATTTTGGACCTCCAAATTCAAGGCTTATCTCTGGCACACTTTGCTTATGACCTTGGGCAAGAAATGTGCATTGCGTCTCTTGTCTTGCTTGTCACACAAGAAACAACTCGCTGAACACAGGGACTGAGCTTGCTGCTGGAGAAGCACCATTCTGCCCTTTGTAAACGCTACGTTAGATCACGTTAAGGGATCTAAAGCTATGTCGAAGCTCTAGAAGCCACGCCTGAAGCACCTGACAGTGGGTGATGGCTGCAAAAGTTGTTAAGATTCCTTTGTAAGAGATTCTGTCGAACTCTGTTCTTCAAATTTCTTTCCCGTAATGCCTCCAGCAGTAGGAGACAAGGCGTGTTGCTTCTATTAAATGCAAAGGGAGGCAGGAGACTGCTAGAGTTGCGAGTTAAGTTTTATTGGTGAGATTTGGCATTATTTTACACTTTTAAAAATAATCTACATTACAACTAGAAGGTTCCCTCCTTTTGTATGCTTGCTGAGAGCTCAGTGTTAAGACTGTCAGGGTAGAGAATTTCTATTAGATTATTTTTGTACTTAGACCAAAGGTACTCACAGGATGTTGTAACCCAGTTTCTGGGGAATAGAAACCGAGGGGGTTTTGTGAATTGCTCAGTCGTGTGGTTAGTAAGAACTGTTCTGAACGGGTTTAGGTAACTGCCAGTCTCTGAACACTGGCGGTGCTAACAGAACTGAACTGATACTGACACTGGCATCACGTTTCTTAGTTGTAGTTATCCTTGTGCGTGCATGTGTGCTGTGTAGTTGAATAACGGCAATGTTTGGAGATTGGGTGTTAAAAAAGTCTAAGTGAAACTGGATTTGTACTCATAGCAGTGTGAGTACCTGTGAATGCACGTGTCTTTAGAGGTGAATTTTGTTTGCAGTTACTGATGAACAAAGAGGCAGCCCTGTATATAAAGGTGTGTATGTACATGCAAAAGAGACATAGGACACTTGGAGAAAAACCCAAACTGACAAGTTTTGCTTTAATTTCAGTCTAGAGCAGGATTCATCTGAGTGTCAAGCATTTTCCTATGTAATCCAGGACATGACAGGAGGCTGCAATTGCAATCAATAACCTTCTTAGGGGTCAGGGGCTAAAGGTCCACAGTGCCATGAACATGAACAACAAAATGCTAATACCTATTTCTATATCAACCTGAGCGCTGAAGTGGGGAAAGAGGAAGGGTCACAGTGCAGACGAGTGAAGATGAATGCAGTACACTGTGTGCGTGGTATAGACGGCTCAGGGAAATCTACTCCATTACTCTCACAAATATTGTCACTGATTTGTGGAATAGCGGAAAGAAAAACATTTTTTTTTTCTTCGCTGTCACTCTCCACTAAACTCTGGAGATGACAGATGCTACTATACTACAGTCAGGAGTCTTGACACGTTTCTAGTCCCACCATACGGAGGATGGTGTAATGTAGATATTAGAATATGGTAACATGGACTGTTTTTATTGAAGAATGGTAGCAAACGTGGAAACAGTGCTGTCTCTTGATCCAAACAGCCATATTTCAGTAGGTAATCAGAAATACCTGCATTTGTACTCCTCTTTATTAAGAAGACATGATATTTGTTCCTACTGCATGGAAATAAGATGTTGCTCCTCTGCAACAGAGGAGATGGTTCTGCTCCGTGCAGTGATTTCCCTGCCCTGCCTGCCCAGGAAGTAAAGAGAAGGCTGGAATTTGAAATGGAGATATTACCATGGCAGAAGGACTATCGCCTACCTGGTGCTTCCCTGGCAACAGGTACAGCACAGGGTAAAAAGCAATGCCCCCCTGTTCTGCATCTATTTGGGACTGTAATATCGCTCGGCTGGGTATAGTATTGTTCAGCTCTGCTGTATCTCTCAGGATGAGCAAGGGGCACTACACGTGTGCACAGAGGAGCTGCTTTGAGCTGCTATCCTGAAAGCCCAGGCTGGCTGATGAGGCAACTCTTGCACGCAATTGATTGTGGACTATTAACCTATGCTCAGAAATCAATATTCACTTAACACCACGTTTTAACAGGCAAATGCAGTACAAAATAACAGCAGTTACACAGTGCACATGTTTACACTCAGAATAAACAGGTCATGAAATAGAGCTTGGCAGAGGAGGAGGAGACTGGGCAGGCAGCGTGGAAGGAGACGGTGACAACTTGGGTGTGTGGAGAGGTACAAGGCAGTTGCAGCTTCCAGAGGTTTTGTGCAACTGAATGTCCCCAGGGTTTTGTGGTCAATACAGCTTCAATGAGCTATACGTATTCTCTAAGCATTACTGAGAAGGTTTGTACTGAGGCCAAGCAAGGTCATACTTTGCTAGATAAAACTAAATTTACCGGGGTTCAGCACAGAAATCCATCTTAATGCGCAAAACCCGAGTCTCTTGCTAGCTGTGATAATGGATGATACATATATATATATATATGTACGTTGCAAGGGGCAAAACAGAAAGGAGCAAGAGTATAAACTGTAGTATAGTGTCCTTGATCTGGGATGGTATTTTTAATATACTTAAAAGAATGGATTTGAAAAGGGAACTGAAAGTAATCCAGAACTGCTGTTTGCCAGGAACTGTATGTGTACGTTTATTGAGCTTAACTTGCAACCCACCCTGGAGCGCGGAGTTCTGGTCTTTAGGATGGTGTGCTGTACTCTGTGCCTTGACAGGCCTGAGGAGCGGACCCATGTGAACCTCATGAAGTTCAACAAGGCCAAGTGCAAGGTCCTGCACCTGGGTTGGGACAACACCTAGCATCAGTACAGACTGGGCGATGAATGGATTGAGAGCAGCCCTGCAGAAAAGGAGTTGGAGGTACCGGTGGATGAAAACTTGGACGTGAGCCAGTAATGGGTGCTCGCAGCCCAGAAAGCTGTACCGTATCCTGGGCTGCAGCAAAAGCAGCATGACCAGCAGGCTGAGGGAGGTGATTCTGCCCCTCTACTCTACCCTACCCCATCCCACCCAGAGTCCTGCCTCCAGCTCTGGGGTGCCCAGTACAAGACAGTCACGGACTTGTTGAAGTGGGTCCACAGGTGGGCTGCAAAAATGATGAGAGGGTTCAAACACCTCCCCTAAGAAGAAGGGCTGAGACAGTTGGGGTTATTCAGCCTGGAGAAGAGAAGGCTCTGGGGAGACCTTATTGTGGCCTTTGAATATATAAAGAGGGATCGTAAGAAAGACAGAGACTTTTTACAAGGGCCTGTAGCGGTAGGATGAGGTGTTAACGGTTTTAAACAGTATGAGGGGAGATTCTTTCCTGCAAGGGTGGTGAGCCCCTGGCGCAGGTTGCCCCGAGAAGCTGTGGCTGCCCCATCCCTGGAGGTGTTCAAGGCCAGGTTGGACGGGGCTTGGAGCAACCTGGGCTGGTGGGAGGTGTCCCTGCCCGGGGCAGGGGGTGGAACTGGGGGGGCTTTAAGGTCCCTTCCAACCCAGACCAGTCTGTGATTGTATGCCTGGGGAAGAGCTCCAGAAGGTGGGGGTGGTAGGACACGCTGTGTCAGGTCCCTCCCTGCAGTCTGAAACCAAACCCTGCACAAGTTTTGACAGAGCTCAGACCTTTGTTTTAAAATATTGTGCTGCAATATTAGCCTGACTGTTACTCAGAACACTAACGTGGCAGAAGCAATGGTGGGCACCACATCTGCAGAGCTCAGTGCAAACTGACTGGGGGACAGTGGGGTGCAAGTTGGGGGGAGGATCTCAGTGGCTGCTGTTGTGGGGTAAGGCTGTTCCATTCCTCTTTTCTGGAAGCCTTCTGTTTCCCAAAGGTAAATCAGTCGTGGGAGCTTGGATATGGAATATGATTAATAATATGGGAAGGAAAGATGCCATTTATGCCAAGTTAACGTGGGCTCAGCAACAGGGGCAGGAACAGAGCTGGAGATGGCCAAGAAACAGCAGCTGCGGAATATACAGAGGAGGCCATGGGCATACTGCTGTGCTCGGAGATGTCTCGCTGTGTCTTCCCTTCAGCCACCTAGGAAATGACAAGGAGGAATGAATCCCAGTTAGACACATTTATGCTCAAATACCTGGCTGCCGAGCCTCCAGCTCTGAGCACCAATGCAAGACTGTAGGAAACTCCCATGGCCAGGCAGCACGGCCTCCCATCTCCGCTTGTCTGCGCACGGAACAGCTTGGGGTAAAGTGCTCCGGGGCTCTGCATGCATGTGGCACCCCTTGCTTTCTTGTCCAAAATCACACGTTTCCAGATCCAAGGCTTTGCAACTACTGTCTCTACGCCGCTTGACTCGCCGCTTTGTGAAGGCAACAAAGCAATGCCTACCTGGGACATTTCTGAAGCAAGAGCTGTGCTGGCACTGTCTCCTTGGAAGTTTAGGGACGATGAATAAAATAAGTCTTCCTGTCTTTCCAGAGCTGTCTGCTTCAGGTGCATTTGAGACCAAATGGTATTTTCTGCAAACAGAAGTAAAGTAAGAGACTTATTGTGCTTTTCTTGTGCACATCCTGGAGTCCAGTGAACAGAGGTCTAGGGAAGCTATTTTAGGAAACCCTCTCACAGGCTGTATGCCTTTGATTTAGAAAATACATATTCTCTGTTCAGTGGATGGCCTGTGAGGTTGTGGGTTTACTTGTGAGGTTCAGCAGAGTGCAAAGGCAATTTGCGCTGTACTTGAGGACCTTTGGGTCCCTCTGGGACTTTCCCAGCTGTCTATTTTGTCAGGGGCAGGTATGTAATATCTCAGATGGGATGTTTTGGTTGTAGTTCTATCTATAGTGCTGGGTATAAGGCTTTTCTATACAGCAGGAGGTAGGTTTAAATATTAATCATTTATCTAATGACACCAGTTTCTTTCATATCCTTTGGAAGCTTTTACAAACATAAAATATTTAAATCTTATTAAGGTCTGTTGTTAAAATGCTTGGGAGATAAATGAAATACAGACTTAGGATTACATAGCTGTACGCAACAGGATTTTTATAACTGCAATGCTGCTGGATCCAGTAACAGGGGCTGTGTCAGGACCTACTTCTCTCGACCACATAAGTGAGGGCCAGAGGCGAGCACAGGAGAGGCAGGGAGCCCAAACCCCGTAATCCCAGTGCACTGATGTGGTTACTGCTGTGGACACAGCGTTTGACCTCCCCTCGTGGCTTTTTTTTTTTTTTTTGCAACCCCTTCATTTGAATGCTGTTTGGAAATAGCTTCATGGTGTTTGAGATGAACAAAAGTGTTGCCAAAAGATACAGAAACACTTCTGAGAGCAGATCCAGGCTGGTCCCATAGGTTGGACAGGAGATCACAGGGACACTGCAGAAGACGACAGAACTACACGCAAGAGCAATGCAACGTAGGATCTTGAACTCAACAGGATTTGAATTTCCCTGCGCTGAGCTGTTTCTCCGATTCACGAGTGATGCTTACCAAGGCATTTGTTGCTCTCAAACATGCCAAGTATCTGGTCACACTTCTCCTTCTGGTTGCCGCTGCTCTCACAGGTACACCACAGGGAGATCTCCACGCTGGAGTTACTGACGTAGTTGGGTGTCATGGGCGTGCCTGTCCCAACCCCCCAGAAACGGGAATCAGGATTTACGTCACCAAATGAAAGAAGCCTCATGAGTCCTGTTATACTGAAGGGAATGCTGCCCTGGAGGCAGAAGCCTTCCCAGGAGAGGTCAGGAGCCCTGCGGGGTGACCTAGGCCTGGGGAATCTACGTGAACTCTGCTGACCTGCGAGGAAGTGTGGCGATTGCTACCTCTGGCTTGGGCAACCTGATGGTGAGGTGTACTGACAACTCAAGCACTGGATGGAAGGATGTGAAGCATCTGCAGGGACTCAACTGCAGTGGTGGCACACGGCAGCAAAAGGCGCTCTTATGTCTTGTGTAGTTGATAGTGCTGTAAGGCCAAACCAACGCTGCACACCTGTAGTGTGCCACTCAGCCGGAGTTCATTGAGCACAAAAACAGCAAAGCCATCGGAAAACCAGAAGGCATAGTCCAGATTTACAGCTTCTGAAATATTGTGCCTCTTTACAGCCACGCTGAAAAAGTACTAGCAGGTTGGCAGCAAATACCTAAAACCAAAGATGACCTCTCTTCTAAGAGCTGGTAGTGCCATGTTCTGGCTGGCTCTGAGAAGACAGTGTGTGCCACACTAAAAAACCATCAGGAGTCCAACCGTCAGGCAGTGAGGGACCGTCCTGTCTAATCACTGCTGTGATGGGACGCAACTCCTGCAGCGGAACGACTTGGTTCCTGCAGGCACAGAGCCCCGGTGGTCAGGCGTTCAGAGCACTTTGCACCAGCTGATGATGCAAGAGGGTGTTCGGGAATGTCAGGCAGGTGCTGCTGATTTGACAGCAGAGGATGGGACAAAGGAGAGCGATAAATGCCATGGAAGAGCTCTTTTTGGGCTGCATTTACCCTGGAAGCAAGAGGGAGCCACTAGCATCAATCAGACTAAAGCATATTCATTGGTAGACTGAGCACTATCTCCTGCCGGAGAGCAAGATGGTCCTTCACGGCATCAGAGTGTGCCTGCAAGTTTGTGGCCTGAAAGCATCCACCCTGTATGTTCCTGTGGGCATCACTTACCAATCATCCCCATGTAAGCCTGCAGGCATGCAGCATCATTGTGCTGAGAGCAACCATCTGGAGACGTGTCTGCAGGTTGACAATTCTGCTGGAAGTCAGCCAGTCGGGATCTGTAGGAAGGAAAAGGAGACTATCAGCGTCTATGCTTTTCTCGTCTCTTCTCTTCTCTTGGCTAATGTCCACTGCTGCTGGACCTACTTGCAAATATGGTCTTCTAAGCAGGAGTCCAGAAGCCAGAGGCAATTTGGTTTGGTGTTATGCTGGAAGGAACAATCGGGGACAATAGTCTTTCGGCGTCGTTCTCCACAAAGTTCATCTTGACATGGACAGAATAGGATCCTTTTGGTGAAATCCTCAGGGACTTTCTCAAAGAAATTCCTTAGTCCTCTGTGGCATTTGCGACGGTCACATGTGTCCTCGCTTCCCGCTCCCTTGGTGCAGATAGAGGCGTAGTCTGTGCGCAGACGCACACACTTCTTGCTCAGGTTACAGACATGAGTTGCTTTCAGGCATGGATTTGTTGCATCTCCTGCTAACTGTGAGCCTGTAAAGCCAAAAAAACTCAGAAACAATGAAGCAAGCCTCCAGAAAAGATCAGGTGTGGAAACAGGAGTAGCCCTTACTTGATGGCCAGATTTGGAACATCAAAAAGAACAAAGCAAATTAGTCCTGCTGTGTGCCTGTAGCATGACATTGCATTTATACTAGTTACAAAATTATATATTTTAGTGGTTCATGGTAGGGTGTTTGTTTCAGAGAATGCATCAGTGTGGGTTAGTCCCTGCTTCATGGGCCTGGACCTGTGGCTGTATTTACACTTGGTGGGGGAGGACAACAAATTTAGGCACGTATCCAGAGCAGGCATCCCTCTGATTAAAGGGACCATTACCCCAAATTGGTCATCTTATTTCAGCCCCTGAAAGATAAGAAAGGGCAGCATTATATTGTGTAACCATTACAATCCTTACCTGATAACAGAGCTGCCAGTTTATTATAATCTGTCTTCCAGTGTTCTTCATTTGCTAGACTCTCATAGGGAGAGGTCTCCAAATTGAAATAACCTAGGCAAGATAGAAGATATTTTATGCAGTGGGAGAAATGCTTTTTTTTTCTTTATCTTTTTTCTTATTTGTGCCTGGCTGTTTCCTCAGGCTGGAGTTCAGAGATGCTCTGTCTTGCTTAAAGCCAAATGCCAAGAATGGTTCTGCTGGAGACACAAAGGTGTTACCGTGTAAAAACAGCATTACATTTTGTCATCAGATTTGCTCTGGCTGGAACTTGGTCTGTGCTGTCACCGGGGTTTTTCAGGCTCAGTACTAGTGAGGAGACGGGCAGCACAGGCGGCCTTTAATGGGAGGCCGGGTAGAAGCAGCGTGCTCAAGGATGCTGTTACAGCGCATGTCCTAATCACACATCTGTTTTCAGTGACAGACAGACATGACCATTTTGAGGTGGTTTTCACAGCACTAAATCTGTCTCAGAGCAGCTATCTTTGTTTCTTAGGGTCCCTGGTGTATTTGAAGGGCCACTCCCAGACCAGATCAGTTTTCTCTGCTTATCAGTCAGGGCAGTAATGACTCCTGCTCGCTAGGAGATGTGGTTCCAAAGTGACACCTGCAGTGCCGGGAAGTGGCCTTTTGCAGTTGTTTTCAGATGGGGGGCAGGGCCGAGCCTTACTACTACCCTGTAAATTCATATTATTTCATCTCACCATCTGTCATGCTGGGGTGAACTGTCCAGAAAACGCGTAAGCAGTGCTCCTGTCTCTTCATGCGCCGGTGGCACTTGCAGTGCAGCAACGAGCTGTTTCCCAGGTCTAGCTCTGCATTCAGACATCTGACCCTGCTGTCGTGATCCAGGGGAAGGAGGCGAGTCTTAGCCAGGGCGCAGTTTTCCAGGATCCTGTAGGTACCATTGCAGGAGGCGTCGGAAAGGCACAGTTGCTCTGCTGCTATGCAGTCACTCCTCGGCAGAGCCAGGAGGTCTCCTGCTCGAGCAGGGAGAAGACTGTTAGGATTACAGTCCCCGCGAGTGCCACACAGGCACCTCGTCATTGTCCTGTAGGCATCCCACATGCAGTAAGGACTCCTCTCAGGAGGCAGAACGGGCTGGGGTCTTTCATATGGAGCAGTAAGGGACAAGAGCTGTCTCCATTTAGAAACAAAAGGATGAGTATTAATGTATGAAAGACGGAATGGTAAAGAAAAGTCTCAAAAATAATTTTGTTTAATAAAACCTTTTTTATCACCCTTAACTCTTTCAACTTGGCCAGGATCAGGGATGGCTCTGTATTTTATGGAGTATTAAATCCCTATGGCATTGCTGAAGCTTGCTTTGAAGTTCTACTACATGGGTAACGGAAACCACAGCGCAATCAGCACATTGCAACACCGTCCCATGTGCTGTGAGTCAGTGCTGCTGCCATTGCTAAAGTATATACTGGTCATTAAGAGATGTACTGAGAAAGCCATTTCTAGGGTGTAAAAACAACTACTGTACTGAGCTTGGAAATTTAAGAATAAGAATGCGGGTTTTTTGCATAATAGAAGAAATCCTTAACATAAAATGCAAGTAGTTTCATATAGAAGTGCTGATAAACAATCAATTTAAGAATATAGAACCCAGTCCGTGAAATCCCTGCCAAAAACACTGCGATGCAGGCTTGGCCTGCCAGCTTTCATCTGTTTGTTGGTTGTGAACTCTTGGCTATGTCTCTGTGTGTGTATATTTGCATAACACATGCATTGATTACTTATATATATACACACACACGCACCACTTTATATGGAAGTATTCAATAATCTATTTAACAATATAATATTTAAAACTAGACTCTTTTCAGCTTTTAACATTTTTTTCATGACTGCTGTCTCCTAAGGGTAATACTGGGGTGATACCTAGCATTATGTCGTCACAGATAGGTGAATTCAGTTCATAATCTTTCTTCATTTCTGTAGTATATGAATCTGTGTGTTGACAGTACAAGTACAATGAAGACCCTGAACAAGACTGTTTGCTAATAAAGTTTATAATGTAGGCTAGTATGTTTCTTCCCTTCAGGACAATATTGCTTGGCTGGTTTTAGGAAACGACTGTGCTGAGCCTTACATCTACCTTTAATGTTCTTTGGGTACATAATCTTACCTACCCTTCTCTTGTTCAGCAGGTGCAGTGGTACTATTTAGTATTTCAGTCTGCCTTCACTACAGATTAGAGGAAAAATCTTGGTACAGCTCGTATTACCTGGTATACATGGTATATACTGTCTTCACCATCTAATTTGCTCTCTCACTTCCTTCACTTTTGCTGGCTTCACCAGTTTATTTGCTGTAAGCAGTAGGCTGCATAATTCTGTGCTAGGCTGCTTCTCAAACCTACTTTTTCTGCAGCCCAATAATACTATACTGGTGTCTCTGTTGCACTTGTACAAATTTCTTTGCTTTTCTAGCAACTTACTGTACTTTGTTCATCTGGCTGTTACGTAGAGACTGTATGACTTTTAAGCTGCCTGAAAAACAAATCTCTCATCAGAAATGCTTTGTACGCAGCACAGTGGGTTTTGGCTGGGCATTACACATAGGCACAACCTTAATGAACATCAGTGAACTGATCTACCCCACCAGGCCAGACCAAATTACCATCTCCCCCAGCATCCCATCTCCAGCACTGGCTTGCAGCTGCTGTTGGAGGAGGTTTGTAACAGGATGGGATTTATTTTCCTTGCCTTACAAATTCTGCTCAGCAAGCACCTGAGCTTGAGGTGACATTTTTAAAACTTTAAAGTGATATGCCAGGCTAGAGCAGAGCTGGGTGTAAACGGAAGGCCTGTGTTTCTACCACAGGTCTGTACCAGATGCTTCAGGTGAAGCTGTAAACCTCAAATTTAAAACAGTCTTCCTTTACAGACATCATTTAATAGCTATCCATTGTCTTAAGCCCTAATACTTGACGTGTTGTTTCATTTTTCTAAAACCTTGTCTTAGTATTCCAGATAGTAACATGAAAGGATGAGAAAGCTAATTCTTTCCTAGACCTATGGTCCAGGTTGCAGACTGTGTTAAAGATGCATGTGTACGGGAGCCCCCTCTGTAGCTTTAAAAAAAAAAAAAAAAGTTAAAAGCTAATAATCAATTCACAGACTATGATTATTTATATCTTAGAAAAAGGGGACAGGTAATACAATACCCCTTTAGTCTCCCTTTTCGCTCTGCGTCCTGTCAAGTATATATATATTATTTTGCTGGCCCTGGTGCACAACGCTTCTGATAGAGGGGATGACTGCAGAAGGGAAACCATTCCTTTATTCAGCACAGTTATCAAAGGAGCCCACGGAAAATTGAGGGAAATCTATTGTAATCCTGTGGCTGCGAGTGCTACCGAGGTCTCGGTGCAACAGCCCCTCTTTACAGCCGTCACCGCGATGTCCGCGGCTGCAGCTCTTTCGGACTGCAGAGCACCGACCGCCCAGAGCCGGGGTCCGGGAGCGCTCCCCAGCAGCGCCGCATTTCTGTATTTCTGGTCACATCACGCCTGGGGACCGCCGGAGGGATGGTCTGGAAAGAGGGGGAAATTCTGTCCTGGGCTGCTGCGGCGGGAGGCGGCGGCAGAGCCTGTGCCGGTCCCCGCAGACGGGGTCCCCGCAGACGGAGCCCCCCCGGGGCGCTCTCGGCCCCCGGCGGGAGGGGCGGTAGCGAAGCGGGCTCCGGGCGGGGCGGGGGGCGCAGCGGCGGTCGGTTCGCAGAGCTCCGGCCCGCGCCGAGCCCCCTCCGCCGCGGGGAGCGCTCAGCCCCGGGCTCCCGCGCCCCCGCCGCCCCCGGGACCCCCGTCCCCCCCACCCGTCGCTCACCGCCGCCTTTGCGATTCCCGTCTCGGCTCGGAGCGGCGCTTCGCCCTTCCCGCTCGGGACGGCCGCCCGGCGCCGGCGGCGGCACAGACGGGCGGCAGCCGTACCCCCCCCGGCCCGCCCCGCCGCGCCCCCCGCCCGCCCCGTCCGCCGCCCCGCGCCCCGTTACCGGCTCGGCAGAGGAGCAGCCCCAGGAGCAGGGCGAGCCCCATGATGCAGACGCAGGCGGAGCTGTGGGTCGGTCGGTCGCTCCGCGCTCTGCGGCCGCCGCTCGCTCACATGCCGTGCGCGGTCCGCGCTCGGCGCCGTCTGCCCGGCACGGCCCCGGCCCGCCCCGTCGAGGAGCGGGCGGCGAGCGCCGCCCCGCGGCCCCCCCGCACCCGCACCCGCACCGGGACCGGGGGGGGGCTCGGGGGGGGCGGCGGAGCGGCCGAGGAGCCGCGGGCAGCGCAGGGACGCGCCGCCCAGCGCGGTTTGCCGGGGGGGTTCGAAGGGGCGGTGGCGAACGGCGTCGTGGAAGACGTTTGTTTGTTTGTTTGCTTGTTTGTTTGTTTGTTTGTTTGTTTGCCGATGCGCAGGACGCCCTATCGCTGAGGGCAAAGCTGCGGTCGCTCGGCGAGGAGCACCCGCAGGGGTGTAATTCGGGAAAAGAGAGTAAGTCTCAACCAGAGGGGGCGTTCCTGGAGGGCACAGCCGCGCACTGGGTTTTGGATCTGTTCCCCTGGTGCCTCCTCCATCTGCAGGAGGGATGCGACAGCGTCTGGCTCCTTCCTGTCGGCCTTCTTGTGAAGGGGCTCATCCCAGTATCTGACCTGTTGCTGGCTCTGCCGTGACGGAGCTACTTGTCTGTGTCCACACGGAGGGTGGCATTTCCGAGAGCCTTCCCGGCATTTAGGCAGCTGCGCTTCTTTTTGAACAGATCTTTCTTTTTAGTTTGCATCCTAAGGTCAAATTAACCAATGCGAAAAAGTAACAGACCGAGATGAGCACATCAAACATCAGTATATGAAAATGAGGCAAACCTTTTGTCAGTCCATTGTTTGCGCAAGTAGAGAGGCCGACCCCATCTGCCCGAAAAGCCCAACAGAAAGGGTCATAATTGTGCAAACACATTAAGTATTCACAATCCAATTCAATGGTGCCCCCTCTTGGGTTTTGAAAAAGGTTAGTCCTCCTGCTTACTGCAGGGAGCTGCTGTGAGAGAATTCTTCTGCATGTGAACCAGTTGTCCACAAACACTGGAGGCTCTTAACTGCAGGCTGAAGGAGGAGAGAAAAATCCTTCTCACCCTGGCTCAAAGTCCAATCAAAGTCTAATAGTTGGAGGAGCTTAAGGAAAATGGTGGATGGGACGGAGCCTTTCTAGCTATGTAGTGAATTGTTTGCAGTTACCATGCAGGAGGAGGAAACGGAGCAGGTAACGGGTAAACAGAAGAAAAACTAGGAGCAAAGAGGTTTACTTATAATGACAATGTGAAAAAAAAACCACCAAGAAGTGGCTTGATCCTGTGAACGTCTCTATGTTTTTGTGAGAAATGATAAGAATAAACAAGTGGATCGGAAAGCTTTTAATCAGGATCCACATTATAACTGTGGCACAGTAGAGACCTGTTTGGATGATGAGTATAGCTGGAATATTAATATAGTAGTGTGCAACCTGTGAGGAATAACAGGCAGGAGAAAAAGAGAAGATGTTGCCTTGTACATCACAGATCTGTATACTTGCTTTGAGACTGTAGGAGGATCTTTCCTAAGCAATGTGAGTGATTGCTAAAAGGGAAGAAAACTGGGACACTACCATTCATGTTCCAGTCCGGCTCCACACACGGCACAGCAGCAGGAGATCACGGCTGCCCTGGCATGCTTCGTTACGGGGTAGCAGTGGTACAGAAGTTTGTGGAACGTGTTACTTGCTTGGTACAGGAGATGATGACGACCACAGGAGGGGAAGCTCTGCCAGACCTGGTTGTAGCTGACAGGTACAGCTTTTTGAGAATACGAATGTAAAGGGCAATTTGGATGGTAGTGCTTCTCAGTCTGTGGTCTTCAGTCTGTTGTTCTATTTTGCTGTTTTTACGCTTCTAAGCTAAGACAGATTTCAGTAAACTCAGTGAATTGATAGCCAGCATCTCACAGGAGAAAAGCCTGGAGAAGAGAAAACACTGTGTGTGCCTTGTGAAAGGAAAGAATATAAACAATTATAACTTCAAGCTCTAGGAAAATTCTGGAATGCATAAACAATCTGTTAGTGTGTGGAAAATACCAGGCTTTTGTCTCCCAGACGGATTTGTCAAGGACCAATACAATTTCTTCTACAACAGGGTAACAACTTTTGTGGGGAGGGAAGAAAAAGAAGAGATCACAGGTATTTGGGATCTTTCAGAACAGCTCCAGACAGGTCAGTCCAGCTTGGTATCAGAGAATAGTTTAGAGGATCTTTCAAGTTCCTTTCCCGACTGTTTTTCTTATTTTGTGCTTATAAATCTTCACCCAAAGCCCACCGAAATGATTCATTAACTCAGCTTTGAATTATGCTCTGCAGCAGTTAGAAAAGGAAAGGGAAGATTCCTCCTTCCACGCTAAAGCTGAATGCGCCGCAGGGTTTTCGGGTTGCCTTGGCAAGTGGCCAAGTAGAGGAACCCCAGCTTAACGTCTGGTGAAGGGTTGGCCAATTCACTGCGCTTCACTGGTCGTCACAGCCTACGACTGCAGTGGAATGGTCCCCTTCTCAATTTTTGCATGCTTATATGTGTCTTTGCTGGGGACCCATGACATACAGTTTATTTGTTATCCCCCCTCCACGCCCACGCGGAGCAGCACTGTAACCTCATTGCAGGAGTTGGATAATAACCAGTTTCTCACGACCAGAGCTTTCATCACTCTTTCCATTCGAAATTGTATCAGCCAGCTCTGACCTATGGGGGTCATCTCCAGTGTAATGTATCGTATCTCAGGAATCAGTTTCTCTAATTTGGTGCAAGGTCCAGGCCTTTGACCTTCTCAAACAGCTGCAGAAACAGTGATCAACTCTGATCTGATTTCCTCAGCTTTTAGCACCAGTTCCATGGTTTATGTTATCTTCGTTGCTCTTTGCAGGTTCGTATAGGTCCTGGCTGATTCGGGGTTAGCGAAGTCAGCAGGTCCTGTGACGAAACGGATATGTGACTAAGGCTCGTAGTAAGTAAAGTCTTGTCAGATCTTTGCCAATATTTTGTTTTACCGCAAACTGAAGTGTTAACCTTGTGCATCAAGGTTGCATGGAGATTAAACATATGGAAAAACTGGACACCTTGTTCCTTTCCTTCTTGTCCTGGCAGATTTGTCCATAGCATTGTGTCAACATCTCCCGCGGTAAGCACCATTCCATTCATAAGGCTGAGCAGTACCTGGGCAGTGTATCATCACTTAAACACAAGGTCATGAGAACTGTTACCAGAGGCACAGAGTTGCCCAAACTCACCAAGGGAGTCAATTTGCATGCAAATTCTTTGAGGCCCGAGCTACGCAGTCACATTCACGTGATCACACTCTTTTCCTAGCGTCTAAAGAGAGTTTGCTGCTCTGCAACCGCTGGGAGGGTGTCATCCCTGCACATACGTGAGTGATGGGCTGTCACTGCAAACGAGCTGAGGGAACCATTCAGTAAAGTAGTCTGTCATGGTCAAGTAGGTAATCAGTTACCTTACAGAACCAGAGCCAATGTTATTACAGAGCTGCAGTTCCTTTCTGCTGAATACCATGAAGATAGAACTTGTGCTCTGACCTGGGAATGAGCCATCTATCCTCTGCTTTTCATCTCGGAGGTCGGTGCGGCTCTGCCCGATGTGCATTGAGATTGAAGAGGACAGCTGAATGCAAGGCGAACAGGCATCAGGTTTGCACTGCCTGTTCCACCATTATTATTTTGCCCTCATGGAGATTTTGTGGTTTTGAGTCTTACACTGAGAATCATCAGCCAAAGAGAGCAGCTGCTTTTACAGCAGTCGTAGGAACTCTCTCTCCGTCCCGCTGTACTACAGGCAGCATGACCAGCGCAGCTTTGTACATTTCCTCCCCTCACCGCCCCACCTCCCCCCTGGAATACTGCCGTACTTTGCTTTTCATTTTTGTTTTATCATTCATGAGTCTGGATCCTCTGGTCCTTGCAGCGCAATCCAGCTGCCTCTAATGGAAAATATTAGCACCAAAGCTCTTGTTCTTGAAATGCATTGGAGCCATCAGTTTGTCTTCTTTGTACCACTCTCAGGCTCTGCAGGACTTGATACAGGGCTTGAAGGTTTTCCTCTAACACGTTAAGAACTCATTCAGCAGGTTTGCACACATGGCAGGCCACGTCTGTGTTATGTCTTACCACAGACTGTGTGTGAGGTGCACGCAGGATCCTCTGTGAAACAACACATCCATCCACTGTGATGGTGCCTTTTCCTCAAGAGTTGTTCCTCTCTCTGGTGGCAGGAAGATCCCTTCAGTAGCTGCAGGAGGATAGTTCCAGTTTCCTCTTCTGTTCAGATCAACAGCAGTGAACAGCCCTTTCCATTACTGGGGAGCCCTTTTGAACAAGCCGAGACCACAAACCATTGGTTTCCCTCTGAAATGAGTGTGTATCACCGTATTAAAGCAAGGAGCAGATCCAGTGATGTGCTGGGCATTTCTCCTCTCCATCTGCGACTGCCGCAGCCAGCAAAGAGTGGGTTTGACCAAGCACGTATTTTGTTTGCAGTATGTGCCAAGTTGCTTAGTTGTACCTTATTTGGGGTAGTACTAATCTTACGAAGATTATAGCGCACTGGTGCTTCTGCTGCTTTTGTCAGGCTTTGATCACTACAGCCCTTCTTGAGTCAAAGCCAGAATGTGTTACTGCGCGATGCAGAAGATGCTGCGGCTCTGACAGCTGAGCCTGGGCCATGTGTAAGGAGTACTCTGGGAGTACTGCGGGAGGCAGCACGGAGGAGGGGTGTGCAAACACTGCTCTGCCTGGGCTAATATTTACAGCGCCACACTCTGCTCTGTGCGGGGCTGGAGACAGACAGCAGACACTCACAGCTCCTGTTAGCACCTGTACACTACAGAAATATTAACCTAACGCAAACAGCCCAGCAGAAGTTAATGTCTATGTTCATAGAAAACCAAATAAAAACCTCTCTCATTTCCTAGCATGAGTGCTAGTGCCCCAGACAGCTCTGGCTGCTCATTGCCAAAGAAGGTTCAGGGGTTTGACATCCACAGGAGCTACCCAGTTTTCTGCTTCACTACCTGTGGTGTTTGGCCACTTCTGGCTCAGATAGTTTTATTCTTTTGTCCCTATGAATAAAGCATTCAAAGCTGCTCTTGTATTTTAGCCTCAGTGTGGTGCACAGCGGGAAGATCAGAGACATTTAGGTGTCTGTCTGGATAGGTACAAAGTCATATAGCTTAATGGATAGACTGTATCTTCAGTGAGAATAACTGACGGTAAGGCATCCTACAGGAAAAAGGAACTAGTAAATTTTACAACGATAATAATTTAGGGTGAGCGATTGACATGCTGAACAACAGAGCTTCAATCCAGAGGGACTTTGAGAAATGAGAGGACTGGGTCAACGGGCACCTTGTGAAGCGTAGGAAGGAGAGTGGGGTTCTGCAGCAGGGCAGAGTGACCCCGTGCATCTCCACTGGCTGCAGACTGACTGGCTGAGGAGCAGCCCCACTGAAAGGACCTGGAAGTCGTCGTGGATACCAGTGAGCTCTGATCCTGAATAAGACAACCCCCACACCACACTGTTAGGAAAAATATGGCCAGAGACTGAAGGAAGTTATTCCTGTCTAGTTAGCAGTGGTGTGGCCGCTCTGTGTGCAGTTCCCTACCCCTGCAGTTCCAGAGGGATGTGGAAGAACGAGAGAGGGTTCCGGGGAGGGCTACCAAGATGGTAGCATGTGACCTACAAAGAGGTTAACGGAGCTGGGCTTGTTTGCTTGGCAAAGAGGGGTTTCAGAGGTGATCTGTTATCAGCCTACAGCTACTTGAAGGTGAGTTGCAAAGGCGACAAACCCAATCCCACGTTGGCAATGGCAGGTGATATGAGAAGTGATGATGGCCAGTTTCTAGCTTGGGTTGTTCAGGCTGGATACTATGAAAAATTTTTTTGCTAAGAAGCTGGTGCAGTGCTAGAACAGGCTATCCAGAGACATGTTGGAGTCTGCATCCAAACTTGTAGAAAAAGCCACAGCTGACTTGCTCTTGTGTTGGCGGTAGCACTGCCAAGCACATAGGTTTTGGCATAGAGACTGTGCAAGTCCCTTCCCACCAACAAGTCGAGGCAAGGGTTAGTGTGTGCATGCTTGGGTGACAGATTGAGAAGCAATCCAAGTCACGAGCAGCTCAGAAGAAAAATTATTTGTAAAAAGAAAGCCAAAATATCTCTTCAAGAGAAGAAAGGAGGACCTCCATAGAATGGCACTGCTCTACTACCTTAAGTCTGAATTTTTTTCAGAGACAAGAACATAGAAAAAGTAAGTAGCTTTAATAATGCATTACACTAGATTTTGGTGCAAAGACGTTTAAGTGATGCACTGGGAGCCCACTGTTCTGATCCTGTATATCCATGACGCATATTGTCAGAGCAGCTACTTGCTCTCTGCTTGTCTCAAGTGGAGCTCAATTAGCATGCATGATGGTGGATCTGGCAGTGGCAAGACAGACCCGGGGTAGCAGCTGTTCAGAGGCAGGTACTATATTGAACATGATAACAGACAAAAATAATGGAACTGAAACCAAGATTTTACTGTTCCTGTAAGTTGGCGAGTTACTTAAACAGGTATGAGAGCAATCAAGTGACAGAACATATATTAGATTATTTCCCCGTGATTCAGTAGCAGCCCTACAGCTGCTTTCCGCAGTGAAACAGGCTGGCTTTCCATTCATTCAAGCCATGAGATGGGGGGCTCCAAGGCACGTGAGGCAGCAAAGATCCGTGGTCCCACCCTGCTGCCACCTTCACTGCCTTTGAGTGCTGTGGAAGACAGGACAGGAGGCAGCAGGCTCCAGCTGCTTGCAGTAGGTTTGTATTTTAATCACTCCTGTACATTTTCTCCTCTTTGCTTGTAAAAGAGATGGGCACATGGCAGGGCAGCAGCACAGGGGCTGTTTACTTTATATCTTATCAGCAGCATTAGGTGCTTTAGAGACTACCAGGAAAGACCCAGGTACGAGCCGCTCCCACATGGCAGGACTTTGGACCACAGCATGGAGCTGCTGTGTCCAGATGGACAAGGCTTTCTCTGCTAGTTCTGCCCCTGGCAACAAGGTTTCTAGGATTTCCAATTTCTTTGTCTGTCCTCAGAAAAACCCTCTCTTCCCTCCTATCCCTCCTGTTCTTTTTAAGCATCCAACAATGTACTTGCCTTAAGAGCTATCAGCAAGATACTGTTGGCAGTCCGGGAGGATTCCTCACTGCGCTTGGAGAGGTTTTAACTGAGGTTTTTGTACAGAGGTGAAGGTCAGTTGGCGTAAATGTAAAGAGAGACTCCATGTGCCATACACAGTGTACTTCAGAACACTAAGGCTGTTTGGCTTATAGGTGAGAAGGTGAGGCTTGCCGCTGAGATTTTGCATGCAAGCCAAAGAGGTAAAGCTGTCCAATTTTTTTTAGTAGCAGTATATAGATGCTGTTGTGGTGGTGGTTTTTTTTATTTTAACTAACTCATACCGAAGGGAAGCTGTGCCAATAGCTGAGGCACCGTCGCAGGTATGCTCATGCACCTCTTCTACCCCAACAATCTAGATAATTTGTAATAAAATGGAAGATGTTCTAGCAAGATCCCCAGGGCCCTGCACAGTGGTGGGTCGCGTGGTTGGGCAGGCAGGATAGCTGGGAGTAACATGAAGGAGTACAGCACCATCTCTTCTGGATGAACACACACACACAGGGGCTGCCCTACTGGAGTCTGTAGCCCACCTAATGCCCTGGGGTGACAAAAACGTCCCCTCATGCAGACCTACGGCCGCTCAGGAACATTAGATATTCTGCAGGGCTCTGCAGTTTGTTTGTACCACGTCTCAGGAGAGACCTGTCCTAATCCTTTTCCTAGGAGTGAGATGTGCTGGAAAAGCAGTTGGCTGCACCAGGTTGTGGCTGCGGTCCCTGGTGGCGCTGCAGGAGTGCCACCCGGTGGGTCCCCTCCTCACATCTCAGGTCACCTCAGCCCTTACAGACAAGCATGCGCAGAGTGGTGTCTAGAAAACACTGCTGGGGACAGAGCTGTGTTTATTTCTACCATCTCCAGAGGACATGCAGCAAAGGTGACACTCTTCCTAGCGAGTATGATCTTCAGGCTGTCTTGCTCTCAGGTGGGTTTTGTTAGATAAGAGCTGATAAATGAATATGGACACATTTCTGAGAATCATAGCCTTCAGAAGTATCACTTCATGGGGCAGGAGGAAGTTAAAACGTACGTGGCTGGTAGATTGCAATTCATTTTACTCTGGCATCTAATAGAATTCTAACAGAAAAGCAGTATTTTTTTAACTCTACTGTCATCACCTCCATTTCATGCCTTTGTTAATTGGCAGGAGCTCTGTGGTGACAGGTCACTTTGCTGTAAAGCAGAACATACAAGCTCACTGTGTATGATGATTAACTCTCAAGTAGCATCCGTATTTATTTACCTTGGTAATTCTCTTTCTTAGTACATACAACCTCAGAACCTGTGCCAAACCGTTGGAGTGGCAGAAAGCAGCAAGATAAGAGTTCATCCTAGCCCCGGTCTCTCCCTGAAAACAGCCACCCTCAGCTGCTCCATAGGAGGCCATAAAAACATCGAAAAGGGAGAATTTGAGTAGCCTTCCCTTACAGAGAGCTGCCTGCTAACCTCATCTGTTGATTGGTGCCATATAAATATATGTAAACCTATCAGATTTTCAGCCTTGTCATCTCCACCTAGAGTCTAAACGGAGATACCAACAATTTAATTACACTGAGCCAGTACTCGAGAAAAAAATGTAGTTGTAGTTTAATATCTGCAGCTTGGTAATACCACGGCTGACATGTCATTAAGGACTTAACCGATCTGCCAGAGAGAAGTTACTCTTCTCCAGTTCTCACTGTTGATCTTTATGGAAGCATAAAGACTTACTTGCTGGAGATTTATTTGCTGGGCATACGTGATCCTGGCTGGTGATGGGCTGAGAAATCATCATTTTAGGTATCCATTAGCACCTGCATGCTTTGCTTTCTTAACACTGAACAGCCACAAGGAAGAAGGTCCAGTGCTCACACACTTTGGTCTGCTTCAACTCTTTATTTTGCCAGTCAGAAGTGACAACTAACAACAAAACCCACACCAATGTTTAATATTAAAGAAAAACATGGAGACTCCTGTCTGAAGCAGGAGGGGCGAGAGCTCAATCAGTGACATACGCTGTCTTGCAGCCTTTAGGCAAGACAGTCTAAAAGCTGCCTTAGTTTTTAGTGAACAAGGCCTGTTATTTCCCTCTGCAGCTATAGTACTCTTTTATTTGTGGCTTTATGCTCAGTCAGTGTCTCACAGAGGCAGTGTCAAGATTGTGTAAACAGACCCCCTAATTTGTCCTAGCAGTCTCAGCAGAACAAGGCAGGTTCCCTTTCTCTCACCATCACAAGTCCAGCTGTCTTCAGGGAGCTGAGCTTTGCTCTGGAAGACACAACTCTCTTAAGCAGCTTCTACTCCAGATATCGCTTTGGTGCTCACAGTTTAATGAGGAGAGTGATCTGGTCCTGCTTCCTTCGCTCCATAGTCCATGACTTGCTCTTGGTGTGGAATTTCAGCAGCTCTGAAGTCCTGATGGTGCATTGGACAATAGCTCTGAGGTTCACAGAGTTCCTGGTAAATGGAGGGAAAATGCGTAACGTGGAGTGGTTAGTACTGGGAGATGCGGGCAGACAAAACTAGATAGTTTTTCCCAGGAGTCAGTGTGTTCTCAGTGGAGCCACTGATCGTCCATGAGTATCTTCAGCTACATCAGCTCCTATGGGGAGAAAACAATCCTGGCTTTACATAAAAAAATGATCATCTTTGTACAGACTATTTTGGAGGAAGGTCTTGGGAGTTCCACAGAACCGCCTATTGTGATGTCAGTTCTCACAGGCTCAGTAATGGCCAAAACCAAAACTAAAACCTAATCGAACACGAAGAATAAACAACAAAACAGACAACATTTTGCAACTGTGTGAAGTCCTTCTAGGCCGTGTATCGCAAAGAATGAAACAGAGAGAGAAGTACAGAGAGCAGTGGCGAGGCTCATCCAAGTATGAAATCCTGTCCTAGCAAGGAGAAGTTGAATACGCCGAGATCCTGCAGTCAAGAAGAAATGACTGAGGAGGGTCTGGCGGAGGTCTATAAAACCCTGAGTACCTCAGAGCGTGAAATGGAAAACTACAGTCGCTCAGTACAGTGCTTTAGGCACCAAAACGGGTGTCAGGCTCAGAGCACACGCCATGCGACGCAGCTCCGGAAGTCTATTACGGGGCGGTATGGATGCTATAAATTTACGTAGATTTGAAAAAAAAGAGTAAGATGTGGACATTTTGCAGTGTGCCCTGGCACCACGAGGGCAAACGGCACCGGGGGGGATCGCACACGTCCCCGTCCAGAGCGGGGACGTCCCGCTGCGCTCGGCGCTGGTGCGGCCTCACCCGCAGCGCTGCGCGCGGCTCCGGGCCCGGGACGGCGCGGGGCTGAGGCGGCGGGTGGGGCCGGGGGCAGCGGCGCCGACCTCCCGCGGCAGCCTCAGCGCCCTCCCGCGGCGACAGCCCCGCCCGCCCCCGGCCCCGCCGCCGCCGCCGCTCCCCGCCTCCCCCCCGCCGCCGCGCTCCGACGCCGACAGCGGCGGCCGCCAACGCGCCGCCAGAGGGCGGTCGGGGCGGCCGAGGGGCGCGGCCGGAGAGGCGCGTTCCGATTGGGTCGCCACCACGTCACTCGAGGACAGCGAGCCCCTCAGGGGGCCGTTCGTCTCGTGGGCGGGGCGCTGCGCTTACCAGAAAGCTCGGCGTGCGCAGCGAGCCAATCGCCGCCCAGGTCGTAGGAGGGCGTGGCCTGCGGCGCGTAAAGCGTGAGTGGCCGCAGGGGGGCGTCAGGCGGGGCCGGGGCCGGGGCCGGGGCCGGGGCCGGGGCCGGGGCCGGGGCCATAGAGTCCCCGACCGCCGCGGGGGGGCACAGCCGTGGTTCTGCCCGCGCGTTACCTGCAGTTCCTCCAGCGCTTTTGGTAATGAATCACTTAATTTTCTGGGCCGCTGCGGCTGAGTAGGTTTCCTCGTGCCGGGGACGGGCCTTGCGGCCGGAGCCCCTTCCTCCGGCGCGAAGCGGTGGGTGCTGGCCCGAGGGCAGCCCTGCGGGGTCCGCAGCACCTCCTGCTGTGCCCTGGAGCCGGCGGCGCCCCTCCCCGACCGGGCGCGGGGGTGAGCTGCTGCGGAGGAGGAGGCAGAGGCACATTGGCTATGGAAAGAACGCTGTGGGCTACCAGCCCTCCCCTCAGCAAGTCCCCAGGTGAGACACTTCGGGGTCTATTCGCTTTCCTACGGCCCTTCAGCTTCTGGCCGGTTGCAGGTGTTACTGGGGAGAAGTACCCGAAATATCACTTGCAGTATCCCCTTTCCCTTTGAATGAGCTAAAAGCAACTTCGCTGCCCTTTTGTATTCCCCTGGAAGGGGGAGAGGAGGAAGACTGCTTCAACTTCAACAGAGGAACACTGACTGCTTCAACCCTGCTGGGTCAGAGGGGCTCTAGGAGGTTTCTAGTCACTTGTGAATGCTGAGCGTTGCTCTGAGGGCTGCCTGTCAGCCAGGGATTCATCCTCGTACTCCAAAAAAGTGTAAGAAATAAAGCAGCCGCTCATGGGACATGCAGATCAAGCTGTGGAGATGAACTCTGTGTGCCTGGGACCCTTCTGACAGGTACCCTACTCAAGATGGACAAGGGCCTCTGGAAGACAGTTCTGTCCATGTGCTTATTCAGTCATGTATCAGGAAGATGCCCTTTGAGGGAAGGGAGAATGGGGAAGTGTAGCCATGCTAATCTTAGACTTCTCCAAACCTGAGGATCCTCCCCTGGGCTCTCACTTGACGCTGGCTGGCACACATCTCTTCTCAGGCAGCCCAAGCATATTGACCACACTTAGTGTGCATAGCAGGCATCTTGGGAGACTTTGCACCTGAGGTCTCTTTAAAGGAGAGATTAAGACGTTGCCCTGATGCCTGCCAGCTCTTAAGAGCACTACTTTCCTCTCTGCAGTGTTCAGCACCAATTCTGCCATCCTGCCAGCTGCTTTCTGAGGACTGGAGAAGAATAAAGTGCAGAGTCTCCTGTGCTTGCACAGTCACCCATCTCTGTCCTTCAGTGCTGTGGGGGCTGGAGTCTGATGCACCCTGGGCACGCTGATCTAGGCTAAGGCATCTGTTATCCTGATGCCCACCTGGCAGGTGTTCTGCTGTGGCACAGAGGGAGGGCTCCTGACTGCTTCAACCCATTTCAGAGAAACGGCCCTGCTTGTGATGGCATAAGGGAACTTGATGCTGTTTCTTGCCAGGGCTGGTGAATGAGAGGGCTGGCTGTTTGAAAGGCCGGGGCTGGCTGCTCTGTTGGGATCCGCAGCAGTGTGCTCCGGTGACTTGCAGTCTCAAGAAACCCTGCCTGGAGGGGCTGGTATATCCGAGCCTGGCTAGCCAGCGGTGCTGCAGCAGCCGGATAGCTGATGGGCCCAGCACCCTGTGCGAGCACAAGCAGGCGTCTCCAGGACATGGGTCACTGTGGCTGCCCCGGGACAACTGTGTTGCCTGGCTTCCTCCTCTGCCTCCCATCCGTGTGCCTTCCTTACACGCTGTGGTCCCAAATCAGGAATGAAATGGCTGTTGACAACTGGAAAGTAAATATGCTGGCTTCTGTTTGTATCTGAGTTATTAAGTTATGGTAATGACTTGAAATATTCTGATCTGTAAGCAGTTAGATTACACTGAAATGCTCTTTGTTCCTGTTGCGTTAAGAGGCAAAGTAGTTTGGCAGAAAATAAGCCCCCTTGCGTTCTAACACTCCTCACCGAGGTGGGAGGCTCGGTGCAGCTAGGTTTAGATTCTGAGTGATGCCCAATTCACCACTATCAGTCCAGTCGCATTTAATATATTAAACAGTTACGATTCCAGATACACTAATAGTGGACTGCACCTTCAGTCTAGTCATGCTCATGAACTAGCACGGCCACTCTTTGGTTGCATTCAATGAGAAACTGAAATGACTAGCTACTTTAACAGTGTAGTTTATTTAAGCAACATATGTATAGGTTGTTATGGGTTTCCGGTGATAAATATACTGTCTGCAAAGCACGTGCAAATAAAAGTATTGTTAATTACA
>RSEF01000013.1:20484487-20498698 GCA_003993805.1 Himantopus leucocephalus
AACTGGTTTAAATAGTTATCAGAGATGAGGTCAATACAAACATGTAATGGATTTGATCAGAGGTCAGTTTTCAAAGTGGGTGTGTAAGTAAGGAGAAACGCTCAGACCCTTTTCTGGCTCTAGGAAGCACAAGACTGAGACTTTCCTCATTTCTTTTGTCTCAAGACTGTGTTCACCATATGTCTAGTCTTAATTCTCCTTGTCCCACCATGCATGATTTTGGCTTTCCTGCAGCATCAAACTTAGCAGCTGGACTACCTGCTATGTGACAGTTCTTTAAGGTGGCTCCTGTTGTTCCACAGCACAGGCATGCATATCCTATGCTCTCACCTCTGTCACCCGTATCCAGAACTGCAGCTTACCCGTATTGGCTCAGCTGAGGGTTTGGTGATGTTAGTAGACAACCGAGATCATCAGCTTTTCAAGCATGTTGCTGAAATAGGCTTCTTTAAGATCTGATGGTGCAGCAGTAAGGCCTTGTGAATTCTGGGAGCTGGGCAGCAACTGTGGCATCTGCTGCGCTTCAGTTTGGTGCATTCAGACTTGCATAGACACTTACTCCGTAAAGTTCTCTCTGGTCAGTTTCTTTTTTTGAGGAAAAAAGCACAGTGAAGGAGGTAATCGCATCTCCTCTTTCACCTCCAAACTCTAACTGGTGTATACTAATGCTCTGCTGAGGGAAAAGCTAGTAAGTTTTGGATATCCTGAATGTAGGATGGAGTGAAGGAAGGCTTGTCTGCTCTGTGTCCTCACTCACTTTGTCCCACCTCCTGGGGCCTGCTCCATTTGTGTGATGTCCTTTGCCCACCTGTCTCACAATGATTGCATCCTTTCTTGTTTGGTGAAAAGGAAACTGTCTCTGTTTAGGGCAATCTATGCAAACAAGACAGATTCTGGGACCCATGTCTTTGTGGGCATCGGGTAACAGTACTAATGGAGATGTTTGGGGGGTAGCTGGTGAACTAGAAGATTAGACTGCTTTGGGATATCGTGCAGCTTGTTTGTACGTGAAGCATGAGCAATTGTGGTGACTGGCTAAGGGAGCTGAACTGTGATGTCAGTCCACACAACTTGGGGTCAAACCTTCTTCCAGAAAAGGCAGTCTGCACAACGCGCTCAGTGACAAGTGCAGGGTATTACCAGATGGGATGCAGAGGTGCTGGAGAGTGTATTGTAGTGCTGATGCACTCACAGGACTATGGGACAGGTGTGGGAGATGTGGCTGCAAAGGTGGCAAGACAGAAGTTGAGGTGTTTTGAATGGCTTCCCATTTTGTCTTGTGCAGAGAGAGCTTCCTGGCGAGACCTGAAGCCATGTCCCAGGATCCACCTTCCAGGCAACACAGGCTTTTGTAACCACCCTTCCTGGTCGACTCCTTGCAGTCAAGACACTGCTCTCGGAGTGGCAAACTTGCATCTCAAGCATCTGCTGAGGATTCTCTTACTTTGAAGAAGACTTTAGTGTCCGTTTCTAAGAGGTACGGCAGAGGCAGAGCAGAGCCAAGCGCAAAAGGCCCGTGTCCTCAGCTTTGGCTAGGCCTCCAGTGTCTCTTGTGCACACATGAGGCCGTGATGAACGGTCCCTCTTTCTTTAGCCTGGGCCTATCCTGGGAATTCCCTGCCATCGAGTTTCTGGGAATTGGAGACATCTTGGATCTTTACAGGCTGCACTGCTGCCTCTCATTGTTGCTTTTCGTTCTCGCCCTTCCAGGACCGTTCATGTGCCTCCATGCCAGAAGCGCTGCGGCACCAGCGGCCTCAAGGGGCACACGAGAGCACGGCACGGCCCCCCCAGCGTACAGGAGGTGCTGCAGGGCGGACGGGGCAGAAGCGACAGGGTGGTCTCGCTGCGCTTTCTGTCTTCTCAGGTGAGGGCCTTGGGCTCCCGCCTCTAAAAGCACAACGACGGCGGAGAGGGGGGTGTCCCGGCGCAGGGCAGGCTGAGTGCCGCGTGTCCTGCGCCTGCCGCTCCGGTCGCTGCTGAGGCCGCGCTCTGAAGGACGGCACAAGAAGCCATGCAGTTTCTCCCCCTTTTGTAAGCGTTCTGGTCGTGGGTGAAGATCCTCGGGGCTGAGGACCGCCGCGATCGCTCTCCCTGGCAGCCGGCGCTCGGGGAGCCATCTCTCTGCCGCGCGGCGCCGCTCCCGGCAGGGCGGGCCGAGGAACCCCGGGCCGGCGGGCCGCGGCGGGGCTGGACGCGGGCCCGGGGCGGGGCGGCCGCGCTCGGCCCTGCTCCGCGCTCGGACCGGGCGGCCCCGCCGGGCCTCGCTCGCCGCCGGGGCCTGTGGGGCGGCGGCGGGCGCGGGGCGGAAGCGGAAGCGGGCGGCGCCTCAGTGGCGGCGGGGCCGCGGCCCGGCCCTTCCGCTTCCTCCCGGGAGCCGGCGGCGGCGAGTGACGGGGCGTCCCTGCGCAGCGCTGAGGGGCGGCGCGGCCCATGGACCGGCACAAAGTGAAGCGGCAGCGGCTGGACCGGATCTGCGAAGGTGAGGCGGGGCGGGCGGCGGCGGCGGCGCCCCGGGCGGCGGGGAGCAGCGCCGGCCGCCGCAGCCCGCCCTGGGGCGGCGGGGACCCCCTCGGGCTGCGGCGCCCGCTCGGGCCGGCGGCGAGCGGACCGGCCGGCGGTTCGCCCGGGCCCGGCTGCCCGCGGGCGGGCTCCCGCGCCCTCCCGGGGGGTGGCGGCCGCCGCTGGCGGTCGGAGCCGCCGAACGCGCGGGTTGTGCTGTCGGGAGGAGGAAAGAGACGCGGAGTCTCGGCGCGCCGCGGCGGGAGGGGGGCGCAGGTCGGGGGGGAGCGGGGCTGGAGTGGCTCTGTGGCTGGTTTCAGGAGCCGGGGTCGGACGGCGTGCTTCCGAGTGCAGCACCTCTGTTGTCTCTTACTGATGAAACGTGCTTTGTTTTCCTTTATATAGTGGCGGCAGAGGGTTTGTGGGTTTGTTGTTTTTTTTTCTCCTAGCTTCATTTCCCTGAGTCTGTTTCCTATTTATTTCTTGTGCTTTGACTAATCCTTTCCTAAATACTATAGAACTCTAACAGAACCAGAGACTTGTTGGACGAGGGTTGCAGATCTCTTGTCTTCCATGCAGTCACTCCTGCTGACTTTCTTAACAGGCATACGGCCTCCTATCGTGAATGGCCCAATGCCAGCGCGGCCACTGGTTGCACTCCTGGATGGACGAGATTGCACTGTGGAGATGCCCATCTTGAAGGATGTTGCTACAGTGGCGTTTTGTGATGCTCAGTCAACTCAGGAAATCCATGAAAAGGTGAGCAAGAAAATGTGCACACATTCAGACACAGCTCTGCCTCTTGGAGTAACCCAAACAGAGATTGATTTGGACTGGTTTGTGTTGTAGGTGCTGAATGAGGCAGTAGGAGCTCTGATGTACCACACCATTACGCTTTCTCGTCAGGATCTGGAGAAATTCAAAGCCCTCAGGGTCATTGTGCGTATTGGCAGTGGCTATGACAATGTTGACATCAAATCTGCTGCAGAATTAGGTACGATGACACCATTAGGGCTCTGTTACGAACAGAACTGAATGTGAAGTGGAACTTTGCACATGTTTTTCTGTTTTATAGCTGAATGCATTTAAAACCTTTTTATGTAAAAAGAGTTGGAGCTGCTTAGTCTCCAGCATCTTTAGGAAGCCGACCAATATTGGAGCTGGTAGGTGGCTTGAAAGAAAGATTCTCAGTTCTCAGAATGCTCTGCTATAGGTGTCAGTGTCTTTGCTATTGTTTGGGATTCAGAAACATGAATACAGTGTCTAGGTAATTTTTGGTAAGGCGGCTTTGGGCTGTTTGTGGGGAAAGAATTGAGCAAACTGATGTCTGAAAGCAGCCTGCAAATGCTGATGCAGGATAAACTCACTGTAAATGCTTGATAAGTGAGTTTTCCTGTTAATTTTTTATTTGCAGGTAAGTTCTGATTCAACACTTTAGTATTGGTCCCTTTAGAGCCCTAGGCATGTGAAGAGTCTCTGGATGAGGTGACAAAAAGGTGCTATTTATTAAATGTATGGCAGTGAGACTTTTGGACGTTGTAGTCTCCTAGGTGAGGTGGATCATCTAAGTACCCTGCCCCTTCTTTTTTGGGTCTGTGTCAGTAGTTTGAAACCTTTCTTAATGTCATGCAGATCAGATTAAGCTTAAATCAAATGCAAGTATTTATATATAAAATTGAAAGAGGCATTGCAATTTTCCAGATCTGCAAGAACAGATGAATTGCAAATAAATGAAGGGTGCATATTTGTCTAGTGCTTGAATTAGGTCTAAAGAGGCTTCTCATCTGAATGATTCAACTGAATAGTCTCAGGAGATCCTGGCAAAGTCTTTGGCTCTCATCTAACCATTACATTTTTGGGCTGAGTTTGGAACCTAATCTACTCTTACGGTTCTCTGCTTAAAGTCACCATCCATATCCCTGATTCGTTTAGATTCAAAGCTTTCCCTTTCCCCCCACTCCACACACATTAACCCAAGCAGAAATGGGTCAAAGTTCTCTCACCGTCAGACTGCTGCTTGCCACTTTTGCTTTGGAGTGATAGTATGATGACTGTTATGCACGGATTTTCTTTTTCATGGACAATTAATGATTATTTTCATGCTTAGCCAGGCCCTTTAATTCATTCTGAGGTAAGATACTGTTCCTTATGTGTTCTGAATCTTCAAATCAGACCAGAGGGCTGTTGTGTGTGTTTGCGTTTTCTTACATTTAGGCATAATATTGTATGTAAACACAAATTTGTGTCTGGCTGTGTAAGAGATGAATGCATGTGGCTTGTCTGAAGTTGAATGAGATGGTAACCAGTGAGATTAAAAGAAGTTAGGTTTCCCTTTCTCCCCTCCCCATGTCATCTGTGTGGCATGATGGCATAATTGCAAAGCATTTGATAGAGAAAAGGAGTCAGATATCTGGGATTGTGCGTGGCCATTGCTCTCCTAGCTCTCTTGGGAGAGCATGATCTAAGTTTAGTCAAATGTCTCCTTTGTGATAGGCTTACAAAAGAGTGATGCATTTGCTGAATTTTATGTGCCTTCAGCCATTGCCTAGATTTTAATTCCTAGGTTTTAGATAGGTGGTGGCCTTTTGAGGAGGAGGAGTTTCCTTGCTTTGGCAAGTGGCGAAGGTTACGTTTGGGAAGAGATGATTTTTTCATCTAGTTATTTTTATTTATTTGTTGGTTTGTTAAATGAAGGATAGCGGCAGTGATGTTTTTTTTTTTTTTTCATAGACTGCTCAGGAATGACCAGATTTTGCTACATTTTTCCATCTTTCTCTTTCCTGACAGTCATTTGTGCTTCCAGGACTTTAACTCTGTTTGCATATACCTGATAGTTCTAACCATGGGTTTTATGGTCCCTTGTGGTTGTATCTTATTCTAGAGTGGGAGTGTTATGTGTTGTTATTTTTAAGTGTAACTTCATATGGATTTAGAGAAGCTCCTGTGGCTTCTCTCTGCGTTTAATGAGTTAGTTACTTATTGTTGCTTCTGGGGAAGCTGATGCTTGCGGTGAGCATCTGGACTACGAGGCATGAAAGAGCTCAACCATCTGTCTTAATTCTTCTACAGTATGCCAGTTAATCTGTCAGGAGTATCTCTGGAACAAGTGCATCTTTTTGGATGCAGATCTTCTAAAACAGTCAGTTTCTTGCATCACTTGTATGACCCAGTTTTATCATTTCAGCCTGTTTTTTTCTGGTGAGTGTGTCAATCAAATGGATATTTACAAGGAAAGAGTGGTATTTCCTTGGGGTTAAAAAGCTGGCTGGTCGAATCTTTGTTGCTGTAGAATGAGTTTCTGAAGTGAATCCTGTGTTTCTTGGCAGTAGTTCTGGAGCACTGAATTATCTTTCAGCGCTTATGGCTGAAGAGCTCTATGTTGGTTTAGTGATGCGATGCTAAAAATCTTATATGACCTCTATGGCTTTGTAGGCATTGCAGTTTGCAACATCCCTTCCTCCTCAGTAGAGGAGACTGCTGACTCCACCCTCTGCCACATCTTGAACCTCTATCGCCGTGTTACTTGGCTACATCAGGCTATGCGGGAAGGGAATCGAGCCTCGAGTGTAGAACAGATTCGAGAGGTGGCTGGAGGCGCTGTGCGTATCCGTGGGGAGACTTTGGGCATCATTGGACTCGGTAAGTGATGGGAATTGTTAGATTGAAAAATGAACTCTGAAAGTTTTTGGGAACCTAAGAGTCACAGACTGAAAAAAGTGATAATTTTACAGCTGTTCGTTGTCAAACACACTGACTCATGAGGAATGTTAGTGCCCTATTCTGTGATGCTGGATATCTTCAAGAGTTGGGTGTATGCCATGGGATTGGGGATTTTTTTTTCATATTCAAATGGCTAGAAGAATTGGCACATTCGAACAGATCTCAATGACTGTTTCCCTGTGTGCTAGGCTCTGTATCAGTAACAAAGCCACCTGAAAGCTACCAGTTCCTTCTCAAGGTTCTTGTAATCAGATGATTATTGCCTCTGACTCAGGGTCCAGATTTGGTTTGAAAAGCAGCTCCTTCTAGGCTGAGCTCTTGGCTATTGCATGGGGAAGGACTAGAATTAGCCACATGGGATCAGCACTTCATATAACCTCCTCTGGATCCCTGTGGCAATCCTAGGGGTTTCCAGGGCTGCAGTACCTTGGGTCCTGGCAGTAAACTCCAGTGTAGGCTCCCAGTCTGCCCCAGTATCTTGTCTTTAAAGTTTGTTTTACCTTTCCTTGATGATTGTGGGTTTTCTTTTGTGAAGGCCGAGTTGGACAGGCAGTGGCTCTGCGAGCCAAGTCCTTTGGCTTCAACGTGATTTTCTATGATCCCTATCTGCCGGATGGAGTGGAGCGATCCTTGGGTTTACAACGAGTAGGAACCCTGCAGGATCTACTAATGCACAGCGATTGCATCACATTGCACTGCAGCCTGAATGAACATAACCATCACCTCATCAATGACTTCACTATTAAACAGGTGCAGCAGGAGCTTGATTTCCCCCACAGAGCACTGTGGAAATGAATGCAAACAAAAACTGCTGCTTTCACAGAGGCTGAGAGCGTGTGAATCCTGCTGCCTCTGTCGTGTGCCTCCTGCTGCCTTTGGAGGCTGGGAGCGTGTGGATCCGGGTGCCTGTGCTTTGTGCTGTATAGAATTTCATGTTAAGAGAAGAATAGGATTGGCTCTTTTTGCCAAGTAATTTCATTTATAAAGAATGTTTTACGTGATTCAATAATTTCAAATTACCTGTAAAATGCATAATTGACTCTGCTGGTTAGAGCCAGATGTGGTGTGGCTGGGACTGTGTAAGTTTCTTTACACAGCTCTGCCAAAGCCTTTCTGCCCAAGCCCACTGCAAAGTCAGTCTCGGGCTCTACTCCACTAGCCTATGAATGCTTTTCAGTGCTTTCATGAGAGACATCTGGACGTTGTAGTCCAGTTTTGTATAGCTGGATACTTGATTCATGTCCTTTTTCTTTTTTAATGTAGTAGGATGAATATGGAGTGCAGAACTTGAGAGTTCCACTTTTGCCCTTGTTGTCTTGTGGTTTTGTTTGTTCATTTTTAAAGCAATTTCTCAAGCATTGCTTGCAGGCATTTCCCCTGTGGTTAGCTTTGCAGTGAGAGCACTCCTAGTTCGTCCAGGCCTCATCTAATCACTGCAGGCTCCTGCTCATTTCCAGTAGACTTCCCAAGATTCACTTAGCTTCCATGAAAAGTCTCATTCTCAACCCACTTAATATTTTTCTTCTTCCAGATGCGCCAGGGCTGCTTCTTAGTGAACACAGCCCGGGGAGGGCTGGTAGATGAGAAAGCATTAGCGCAAGCCTTGAAAGAGGGGAGAATCAGAGGAACAGCATTGGACGTGCATGAGTCTGAGCCTTTCAGGTAACGTTGCACCTGCATGCCTGCTGCTGTCCTGTGACTCACCTACACTGGATGATTCTTCCGTTTTTTTTTATTTGAGTTACAGCGATACCCACGAGGACAGATAACGTTATCACTTCTGGAGAGAAACAAATTTTTTTTTTTTTCTTTCCCCTCCCCCACAGCTTTGCTCAGGGGCCCTTAAAAGATGCACCCAATGTGATCTGCACCCCTCACACTGCCTGGTACAGTGAGCAGGCTTCCATTGAATCCAGAGAAGATGCAGCTAAAGAGATCCGCAGAGCCATTACAGGTAATGAGCAAGGCTGTGTGCTCTGCAGCTGCTGCTGAATTAGTATTCTTTTGTTAGGTCACTGCAAGGATTATGCTGTGTTGTGAAAACTTAGACTTGGTAACTGGTTTCTGGAACTGGAGCGTAAGTTGATAATTGTCTTGTTGCCTTCTGAGAATCTCGTAACTAATGCTGGAGTGGCACTTTCCCTCCCCTGGGAAACCCTTGTACCTAGTACATCTTCCAAATCCTTTGCAATAATTCCGTTGATGGTTATACTGTACACCTTTTTTCTGGAGTACTACATACCATCTCTTGGGGCAGGTGAGGCTTGGCAATTGCAGTTTGTGGCCAGTAATTTCCACAAGATCACAGAAGTGGGAAGGAAGGATCAGTTTATTGTCTTCTCCAGAGACCAGTTGTTCAGATGAGAGTCTCCCCTGCCCAGTGTTATCCTTTGGAGGTAGATGGAAAAGATGTTGTGCGATTCCTTTCTATTTTCCTTCATAAATGCTTCAGGGAAGGAGCCCCTCTTACTCGCGTCCTGGTTTTTGTCATTCTTGGCGCTCTTGCAGGTCACATACCTGATGCTTTGAGGAACTGTGTTAATAAGGAGTACTTGCTGTTAGCAGCTCAGTGGTCCAGTATTGATCCTGCAACTGTCCATCCAGAACTCAACGGAGCTGCAGCTTACAGGTGAGATATGTAGGTTGTCCAAAGTTACCGCTTCCAAGCCTATCTTCCCACTGAAGTAGGCCAACATCCCTCTTCGGGTTTGAGAACTGCTTGTACCTGCAAGCAGGTTTGTTTCTGTTCCCATATACTCTGTATATGAGCTCTTTCCAGGAACTTAACAGAAGCACTTCTGAAGCTGTACTAGGATTTAACATTTACTTGGTCATATTTAGTTCCAGCTGCATACTGGTTAATTTTTCCAAATCCTTGCAAGACCTGCCCAAGAGATATCTTAATATAAGAAAGCCTGCTGGGTGACTGAAAAGAGGTCTGGATCTTAACATTTAGAAGTTGTGCATATCATTAGGGCTGTATAAACAAAGCACAGTTCTTATCTGTAGCCCAGATTTGGACTATTAAAGAGACATTGTCCAATGGATTTGGGCAGTGGCCAAAAGAGGGTGTATTTCAGTTTATTTGTCTATTACAGACCTGCCAAGTGATTGTGGGCAGGCTGCTTCCCTTCTGTTTTTCTCCCATCTGAGAAGTAGGAAATATGTTCTCTTCCCTTCTCCGAGAGATCTACAGAGGTTCAGACATATTTACGGAGAAGGCACCAGGGAAGCAGAATGGAAGAGTGGTTCATTAGCAAATAACGAGTATCACTCTCCTGTTTTTCATCTTAGATCTAGCTGTTTTATTAGTTCAGCTCCTTACTTTTTCTATCTTAGAGCCCAGTGAAGGATAACTGGCAGCTTGCACTCTTCCTGCTGATGGGGAGGAAATTTCCAGCCCTTCAGGGTACCTTCATGCAGTGCCTCACACTGTTTTCCACTGGAGATAAACTTGGTACCCGTTTTCCAAATGCTTAGTATGTGACCTGAGACAATCTCTGCCTGTCTGAGAATGGGTGTCATTTGGTATTAGGATATAACTGCTACTCTTCAGCCCTGGAGACTTCTCCTGTGTTCTATCTCAGACCATTTCTGTTAGAAAGACTGATTTGTATTCAGCAGGTGCCTGAGGGCACAGCTCCTTTCCCCTTGCATAACTCCGTTGGACAAGCCTTAATTTCTATGTTTCTGTTGGTTTTAGGTTTCCTCCAGGAGTAGTGGGAGTGGCCACCCCTGGGCTACCAGAACCGCCAGTAGTGGAAGGGATTGTTGCTCATGGGATCCCGTCTGTTTCTCACTCAGCACCGCGTACCCCTTCCCCAGGAGAGACGAGCAAACTGGATGCAGACAGAGAAGTTCCTGCTGACCAATAGCAGCATCTTTCTCTCCTCTCCTCTCCTCTGGCAGCAGAAAAAAGTAGGAGGGTGTCTCCTCCTAGGACCTTCCTAACACCCTACAGAGACTGTATCCTGTTCAACCAGGACGGAAGAATGCATTTCATTACTGGCAAACTTTAGCTCTTGCCTTTATTTTGTAACCCTTTAGTTTTAATCTCTCAATGAATCTTTCTCCTTCTCTGGGGCAGGGCAGCAGTGACCATGCCTCCCCTCGGAAATACTTGGTTTAACCAATGATTTTTCCCATGTATCTGCCTCGGTTGTCTGTGATGGGGAACTGTCCTTGTGCACATGAAAATAGAAGTGGAGCTGCCTGGTCAGGGATGGCCTTCAGTGTTCCTAACACCAGACTTCAGTGCACACTTTCCAGTTGTGACTTGCAGCTTAAATTTAATTTGGCTGAACCTCTCTAAGTGTAGCCATGGGGAAGATTAGAAAAATATTAGTGAACTGGAGTTGTGACTATTGTCTTTATTATGCCCTTGGTAGAATGCAGCCTAGGCTCAGCTCTGTGTATTACTTCGCTTGTTTTAATTAAGGTTTCCTGTGAGAACAGACATAGCGCAGGCATTGCTGGTTCTTGAGCATACAAAGTTTTGTCTATGCAGTACTGGGCCTGAAGTTAAAAGTAACAGTCTCAAAGCCAGCCTTGTAAATAACTTGGAAGGGATTAAAATGCCATCAGATGTGTTCTGGTGGCCACTGTGTTTGTGAGGCTTCAGAATAGTTCACCCTGGAGTCTGTGTAACTTGGAGAAGGCAAGAGAATGTAGAAATGGGAAAAACTTGGACTGGGGGACAGCAAGTAGCAATAACTTGCAGCTTCAGTTGCTGGTTCCTCACACACAGTATGGCCATGTTTATCCACAAGGTATCTATCATGTTAGAATTCTAAGCTTTGTGCTACAGATAATTTTTTTTTTGGCGTAACTGCATCAACTAGAAGTAACATACCAGTGCTAGTGACACTTCCTCTGTTTCTCTGTGCTGATGGAGAAGGCCGCTTTTAACAGTTGACCAAATTACTCTACTTCAGCTCTGCTAGCATATACTGCATCTCCAGTAGTGTGCAGGGCAAGACAGTGGGTTATTACACGATACTTTGATACTAAAGGAGAAAGAATACTCTTAGCTGGCCAGCGGAAGCTAAGGCAGGATTGTTGCTCTCAATTCTTTTCCCATTTCCCAAATGGTTAAATATGAATCGCTTCTTTGAGGGGCATGGAGTCTTCAGCAAAATAGGTTCCACAGGAGATTTTTCTTAATTCCAAATCTTCCTTTAATTTCATCTTGTTACACTTCAATTATAGCCTCTCCACGCACAAGATGTAACAGTTTCTGATTGATTTGTTCATGTGGTGCGGGTGTATTAAAGTAGGTGCTGTATGGGAGGCATACCCTATGTGTGGGTTTGTCTGCCTCCCTTGATTCTTCCCTCAGTTGGGTGTGTGTGACTGGAAGCTGAACAGCTGGGAACAGACGGGAAATACACCTTGAGGTGTGGACAAAAGCCTCCGTTTAGGCTGTTAACAGTTTGGGAAGCTGAGGAAGGCTTTTGGAGTTACTAAGTTTTCAGATTTTTTCCTGATTTAAAATTTTTCTCCAATACTGCCTTCATATAACGGCTTACTACTGATACAGGGAAGTGGTTCGTTCCTTTCTCCTCCAACCCCCACTCTGCCCCCAGCAATTCAAGAAAGGAAAGTAGGCAAGAAGTAAACATCAGGTGTTTTCTTACAGATTTTACACTTTAACTGGTTAGCATAAGAGAGATTATATTAGTTCTCCAGTGCTGAGTGTCTTTTTTGATAAGGTATTTGTCTTGGTGAAGGTTCTTGGCTTCTGTGTTTTCATGGGTGATGCTGATTCTACTTAAAATATACCTCCTTGGCTGCTCAGGTTTAGCAGATCGGACTGGGACTGGCGGTAGGCACAAGTTACAGGAGAACGTTTTCTGAACAAAAGCCCGGAGCTCAGAAGCACTTTGATTGCAGCTGTATCTAAAATAACCACCAGCACTTTCCTGAGTTCTGTAATCTCTAGGAAATCTAAATTTTACAAGCTACTAGCTCAGAAAGCTGTTTTGACAGGCAGATGGGGAAGCGTTTTCAGGGACTGGCAGCTCATCCTCTGTCTGTTACCACATTAGGGAAGCAGTCTGTCAGTAACTACTCTTTCCTTGTGTGCTGCTGAGCATTCCGGCCCTGCTTAGAGGTTCGGGTCTGAGATTATTTTGTGGTAAGGGGCTTCTAGTTAGGAGCTTTGTGAATACAGAGGATCAGAGTACATTGACTTTGTCTCTTCTAGAGCACAATGCAAGATAGATTTATTTTTTTTAAAAGAGGAAGCATTTTTTTCCTTCTTAACTGCAAGTATCTCTGTAGACCAATCAAATAACTGAGCAGAGGAAGAGAGTGGAACGATCTCATTTGGGGGATGCTTGAGTTTCTCAATTCTTATTTTTGGTGCCTCGATATACTGGTGACTAGTAAGCGCAGGAATGAAATAATTGATGTCATAAGAAATATTTCCAGTTATGGGTACTAAGGAGTTGAAGCTGACAGCATCGGTAGTGGCTCTGTTCTATCCAATGCTATGTAGGCTTGTGACTGGGTATGAAGGCAATTTTCCCCTTGATGAAAGCTACAGCAGAAAATGTTAACATAAAAATGAACAGAACCCTTATCATGACCTGAAAGAAGGACTCTCTTTGTGCTTATAGGATTACTCTGCTTGTATGCCGTTTGTACCTCTGCTTATAGACTGAACCTATTATCACTAGACGAAGGCTGTTCTGAACAGATAGCTCAAAGAAAAATTGACCAGTACTAAAGTACCCTGTGGTCTTCTCCATCCCCCAAGTGCCAAGTCCTTTGCCGGCACTCTCTCCTGTGTAATATGCTGACTTGCAGCTCCCCTTCCCAAACTTAGTGCAGTATACAGAAGTGGAAGGATTTTTTTTTTTTTTTTTTTTTAAATGCCTTCATTTGGAACTAGCGCAGAGCTTTAATCCCAAAGAACAGAAGTCTCCCAGGGTGAGGCAGGAGTGCCCTAGCTGCACTAATCTGCTTACAGGAGGTGCTCACACTGTCCCAAGGTACATTCTGTTTGTCAGGGTCACTGCTGCTGACCAGCTTTTTTATAGAGGACTCAGAGTTTCAGAAATATATTTTTGTAGACAATGACTAAACTGTGAAACATTGAAATAAAGCATGTAAACAAAAACTTACAGCACTGTCCTCTGTACAGATGTCTTTCTCACTTCAGTTCTCTCCTGACTCATTAGAAAATGTTTGATTACTTCTTGGATATATTTTAATAAAGTTCTCCAAAGAACATGGCTGCTGTCTATGCAAGGGGTGGTCTTAGATAGGATATTGAAGGGGAGGGTTGAAAACTTGTACAGGCGAGTGTCTGCATCAGTCCTGCTTTTCTCAAATTCAGCAAATTGGATCTTCTACACAATCACTCCCTGGATCAGCCACTCTGGCAAATGGCTTTCTTTGGATTCTGAAGCACTGACCATCAATCAAGGCTGTGAAGGTGGCAGACTGGAGAAGAAGCCACCTTCAATGGTTAAGGGACAGCTTTGGATGTAGCCTGGTGGTTATTTATGTGAGTTCTCACAAGCTGAAACTGTGGTAACTGGTTTTGCAGCCTTTCAAGTGTGTAGTTTAAATATACATGCGTAAACAGCAGTAGCTGTCTTCACCCTTTTACAGTAAAATAGTGTTTGAAATTAATACACAAAATCAGCCCATGAAACAATTTTTTTCAAACATATAATAACAGTCAGTGCAACAGAATTAGCATAGAAAAGTGGTTATGTATTTCATAAATTGAAGTTAATTCAGGTTTTGTGGCCTACACTCCCTGTGTTGATGATTAATGAAAGTTGGGAAACCTCTTCCTATTTTTGGTGGGTGTCATGGTTTAGGCTAGCCTGGCTAGCTCAGTCGGTAGAGCATGAGACTCTTAATCTCAGGGTTGTGGACTCGTGCCCCACATTGGGTGCCAATTAATCTGTGGTGGTTTAGGCCAAATTGGCCACGGGGGACCCCAGATGGGACCGACAGATGCTCCCCTCTACC
>RSEF01000013.1:20501473-20533916 GCA_003993805.1 Himantopus leucocephalus
TTTTTTTTTTTTTTTTTTTTTTTTTTAATCAGATCTTTGTGGAATTTGATGGTTGTAACTGGAAGCAGCATGCCTGGGTGAAAGTCCATGCTGAAGAAGTTATAGTGTTGTTGCTGGAAGGATCATTGGTTTGGGCACCTCGAAATGATCCAGTTATGCTTCAGGGGACTCGAGTCTCACTGGCACAGTGGCCTGCACTGGTGAGTATTTGGCCAAAATCTCTCATAGCCTCAGAGGTTTGCATCAACTCTACTGTGAAACACAAGGCTTGGATATCGTACAGGGCACTGTGGGGAAAATAAGGGAAGATAGGCAGGATTATGAATGTGCTCAAGTGACCTGCAGCTGAGGTGTAGAAAAACACATGTATCACACTAATTGTTGTTTAGTCTTGTGTGCTTGACAAGTAGAACATCTGTGTTTAGGTAACATAGGCCTGTGATAGAGGCACCCTATCAAGCACGCTTGAGATTCCTGCCCTGCTGTGGGAAGATAAAAGTGCAGTGGAAAACTCCACCTGCGTGAATCCCTGATGTATGGGCAAAAACCAGCAGGTCCAGTAAATCTCTAGCACAGACCGAGCTCTGTGGTGCCTGTGTTCCCACTTGTGTGCCTCTGCCCAGGTGCTGCTTCGGGGATCCCCCGGTTTGTGAGGTAACAAAAATAAATGTGCTCTTTGCATTTCATCCGTGGTTTTGTGGTTGTTCCTGTGCCCTGCCTGTGTCAGCTCACAGAGGCACCATTTTGCAGGTACCCAAAATTGCTTGGGGATGGGTTTTTTTAAATGGTAAATAGGAGAGCAATTTAACTGGGAATTATAGTGCCTTTGGAAAGGTATCTGAGAGGCAGTATGCTTCCAGTTCCCGCCCCAGAAATTGAAAGCTGTTACCTCACAGAAATGAGATATTGTTTACCAGTGGGTCTCTGAAGAAAAGCGGTACAGACACGGGGCTTTGAGCAGCCTGGTCTAGTGGAAAGTATCCCTGCCCATGGCAGGGGGGTTGGAACTAGGTGATCTTCAAGGTCTCTTCCAACCCAAATCATTCTATGATAATTGACACTTGGGCTCAAAGCAACAAGTTCAGCACTGCATCTTTCTCTGAGGATTTCTTTATTGCTGTTGTCTTAAGGCAGAAGAAAACCAGGCCTTTACAGCAGAGATTCTGTATATAGTGTTTTTTCCATAGGCAGAGTTTTCCTTTCAGTGTGTTTCTAACTTGTCTCCAAGAGTGAACTCCAGTTTAATTTCATCTGTGAAACTATGTTTATACAGGATCAATTTCTTTCAGGTGATTCCCAAATATCTTGATATCTGAGCGATTTGGGGGTGTTACTGCACACTGTGTAATGAGTTGTGTCAGAACCTTTTAGAAGACTGTTAGAAGCAAATATGGGTCCGCTAAGGTCCCAGAGTATTTTGACTGTAACTCAGGCTATACCTGTAGACTTGCTGAAAAAATGTTTCCATGCTCTGTACTCTGGACAGCCACATGAGCACTCACGCTTTCGCTGAGTACTGGAGGCCCACGCGGATAACTGGGTGGGAATACAGACTGGAGCTAACCAAAGCACCAGAGTACATAGTGTGCAATATAGACAATTCTGGGAAGCCAGCTACTTAGCATTACAAAGTGGACGGCTTTTTTTGGGTGGTTGTTGGGTTGGTGGTTGTGGGGATGTTTTTTTGAGATGTATATAATACGAACGTGTATTCATCCTTTGTTGTAGTCCTGTTCACTTTTAGGAAATAGTTTTACATAAACTGAGAAAGTAAATTTTATATTCATACTGTTGTGTACAGGGGAACAGAGTGTGAACAAACTTGATGAGCGTTGTTAAGGGAAAAATGTCATGAGTACTTGTGTGTTAAAATTATGTAAGTGTGAGACGGATAACGTGTTCCAAAAACTCCAATTTCCTCTTCCATCAGCAAGTTACATTATAAGGTTATCATTCTGATTCTACTAGGTATTTTTAGTGATTTGTCCTGCAGCTTGAATAGCAATAGTAGACCTGTTAGAAAGTTCAGTTTTGCACAAAACAGTAGCAAGAAAAGCTCCCTTTTAATAATATGCCTATAAATTACTTACACCTGACTTCTGCACAGGAATGAAAATGCTATACCCGGACTATGTAGGATAGTTTGAACCATTAACCAAAGCATTTTTTTAACCTGAGCATCAGAAGGTGCTTACCTATGAAAAGGCAAATACCACAAAAGGTGTTTTCAGTTCTGCTTTAAGTTCTAATGAAGAAGTGGAGCAAATTTTCTGTAATCCCTTCTTGTAATATGCCAGGCTTGCAAGAATTACTGGCTTAGACATAATGAGGAGTAATTTGCATTAAAACTCAGGCACTGGGTAGTGCAAGTTGAGAAAGGAAACTTTTTATTCTTTGTGATACTTAAATCGCATGTGAAAACAAGTATTGTTGGCCTGGATGTGTGCTCAGTCACTTTTATAACCTTTGTTTTTTGTTGTTCATCACAGACCTTCACTCCTCTAGTAGATAAGCTGGGTTTAGGCTCTGTGGTCCCAGTGGAGTTTCTCCTGGACAGACATTTACGTTTCCTGTCTGATGCCAGTGGATTACGTTTGTTTCAGGTAGTTGAACTGTGTTCACTTAAAGCGTGAATTTAANTTTGTGTTTTTTTTTTTTTTTACTGTTCCACTTACATAGCCTTGTCTTCCTCCTTTCACTGCCCTGTCATGTATTTCCATTTGTTTTCCTGCTTTTCCAGGTGCTTACGCTAACCTCCATCTGCATTCGAAAAGTCCTGGTTCCTCTCTGTGTTGGTTAGTGGGAGAGCTAGCTGTTAAGCATGGTGTAGCTGGTAATTGCAGTGGAAGTTGTGCAATGGCTTTTGCATATCTAGTCTTTTTTTTCCTCCTTCCCTGTTCAGCAATGTTTTCTTAATTTTACTTTTTTTTTTGGCTTGTCAGTCTCTGAGAGCAGTCCAAGAAGAGCTGTCCCTTAAAAACTAATAATTCTGTTACCTTAAAAGACTATACTTTTATGATAAAACTGTTTGTTGTTGGCAGATGGGAACAGAGAGTCAAAATCAGATTCTGCAGGAGCAGCCTTCACTAAGAGAATCTGTCAATGCATTGATCAGTGACCAGAAGCTTCAGGAGATATTTAGTAGAGGTGAGACTGTTTTTCTCTTTTGTTGTGGAACAGTTACACTATGCTGGGGTTTGTGAAGGAGAATAGTAATAGTATCTGTTACTGTTTGATTTGGAAGGTCAATTTTCTGTATTGTTTTGCAAGTTCTTTACAAAGAAGCATTATTTTATCACAGATACAGGTAAGCAGTTGCAGAGATACAACCAGAAATACCTACTGGGAATGATCACTGAAGATACAGTTAAAGTAGGACAACATATTATTGATAATGTCCATGTATTTACAACTTACCTTATTTAAGTTTTGAATTTGTAAAGTTTTGTTCCTGGTCTATGGTTCTGTTCTACAATTCTAGAAATTAAGAAGTGAAGTTGCTCTGTAGTTGTTGATCTTTGGGGAAAAAACAAAACAAAACAAAAAAACCCAAACCCCAAACCCTCTTGTTATGTCAAATTCAAATTTTGGCATTTTGATAATTAACACATTAATTGTTTAAATTGAAATTGTGGTGTGGCCGTGGCTGCTCAGCATAGGGTTAATACCTTCACTGTTGTCTGGGTTCACTGTTGTCTGGGTTGTGTATTAGGGTTAAGCCTGATTGCAGCTTTTGTTGTCGGAGTGGTGGTCTTCTTTTTCAAGTGCTAAAACGATTTTCTCTCCAGAATTTGGATTCATGTGCCAGGTGGCCACCCTAGAAGTAGGCCACTGTATTACATTTGAAGGACGATGTAATTCTTAATGGGGATTTGGTGCCTTTTCCTGAAATAAAATGTTTATTGACAAAAATGCTATGAGGTCAGTACTACTTATGTGAGCAAGTAGCTTCAGAATTGTCCAGTTTGGAGCCTTCTTCTGAAGCGTCTAGTTCTGGTTGTATCAGATGCAGGCTGTTGGATCATGTGGATTTTGATGATCTAATATTAACAAAGGGGTTTTTTTATCTGGACTTAGGGTAGGAGGAAAGCTCTGCATACTGATGTGGAGAGTGAGTGCAGGGTCAGAGGAAACCTTTCGGTAGATGATCCCTTACCCATGTCAAAGAACTAAGACTGGTTGGTTTAGAGACCTTGGATATTTGTGCAATTATATCAAACTTTCCACAGTTACAAATACATGTTTCCATTCTGAACTGCATGCAGTTTGTACTGGAATTTATTGCATCTGGACTGGTCAGAATGCTATGACTGTCCACTGGATTGATGCTTCATAATTACTGGCCTATAGCTTAGAAAGCAGAAGAGTTTAGTTAGCGGGGAGCCCCCGTCTAGCTTGATTTTGTCAAAGGAGTGAGTTTATTTTGATCTTTTGCATTTTTTTTTACTTGTAAACTGCATTAATTTTGTCTTTACAATAGCTTTGAGTTACAGCAATGAGGTCTTATTGACTTTTTACAATAGAATGCTTGGCTTATGCAGGATTTGCAGCAGAAGCCCTCGCATTTGAGTTTCTTTCCACCTAAAAGGTGACACTTCAAGCCCTAACTATGTGCACAGAAGTCTTTTTTTATTATATGACTCTTAACTAGTATGACACAAAGCTTGTCTGGAAAATGTCCTCAAAGTCCTTCTTTTCCAGGTCCTTACAATGTCCAAGGCCAAAGAGTTAAGGTGTACCAACCAGAGGATGAAAATAGCTGGCTCTGTGGTGTCGTGAGCCATCAAGACCCAATAACTCGTCTTATGGAGGTGTCTGTGACTGAGGTAAAAATACGAAGCATTGCTTTGGTGTTCCTAAAATACCATTCCTCAATATCTCATGGAGAATGACAGCTTCACTAAAACTTGTACTTTTAGTTCTTTGTTATTTGCTTTAAAAGATGTATCATTATCCATGTTGTGATTCGCAGAATTTTTTTTTTTTCTGTTATGATGACTTTCTACAATAAATGATGATACACAGCCCACTTCTATAAAAGAAGCTATAAGAATTTCTTTGGAAATGAGCGCTATATGAAAAAGTACTGGAAGTGGCTTTCTGGATGGGAGAGCCTTCTGATGTACAGAAAGCTCCTTCTGGGTCTGTTATGCTGTGGTCTTCCTACGCCTTCTCTCAGCTTCTATCTGACACGCTGTACACACGGTTTGAAACAAGTGTAGCATAGACAACAAAGTCTTAGTCTAATTGATTGAGGTATTTTAGCTTAGGCTGTTTACTTTTGCCCTGTTCCTATCAGTAAACCTAGTAAGTGTTGTAAACAGCCCAGAAAATCTGTGCACTGCTGGAGTTGTCTGGTTGGTATTTATGCTTCTGTGCCGTCTGACATGTAGTTCAGTCTTACAGCAGTCTGCACCTAATGGCTTCCCTTTTCAGGAGCAACTAGGAACACATCTGTGGTGCTGTGTGTAAATTACTGTAGCAGCAGCACTCTTGGGGTTTTTTTTGGTCCCGTCCTGTGTCCCATGTCCCCCACCCCCATAGCCTCTTCCATATGCAGTAAAATACGTGTGCCAGAATGAATGCACCGAACGTACCCATAAGTCCTGTGTACACGTGCAGTAATCCTGCACTCTGACTACTCGATCAATTTCTGGGCACAGGACAAAAGTATACTATTGTGGTTCAATAAGTATAGTACTTGGAGAAACATTGAAATTGTGGAGTATATGATTTCAGCAGATACACGTGAGGAAGCACCCAACTTACTGCGTATCTAAAAAGGTAGCCTCCAAGCACAGTTACAGTGATTGGGTATTCATTGCTCCTTTTCATAGAATCGTAATGGTTTGGGTTGGGAGGGACCTTAAAGATCATCCAGTTCCACCTGCCTGCCATAGGCAGGGACACCTTCTACTAGACCAGGTTACTTTTGGGGAGACGCTGATGAGGACAGTTAGCACAAATTGATGTGCTTCTTTCCAGTAGTCTTTTCTACATCTAGCAGAGTGAATGTACAGGTGGCTAGAACAATACTAAATCAAATTTAGGAAGAGCTGTGTTTAATGTGATGAATGCCTCGAGATACTCAGTAGAACAAATATGCAAGGAAACAGTGGTAGGAATCAAATCTGAAAGTTTTGAAATAGAGAAGGAGCAAAAGGATGGAAGGTAAGCTGGAAGGCTGTAGTATTACTAAGGGAGTGGGACAGAAAGAAAAGGCAAATGGGAGAGGGGCTGCAGAGTAACCCTGTGTTTAAGGTCTCTTATGTTGATGCTATATACTCTGAACTAAAAACTAACCTCCTCTTTTCTTCCTCCTACCTCTTCAATATCTATCTGCATAAAAATTAGAATGGTGAAATAAAGTCGGTGGATCCTCGACTGATTCATGTGGTGATGGATAACACTTCTCCAAGCGAGGTAATACAGCAGTTCAGGTCTTGTATATACAGTATGAAACTTCGTAAAGATTTAGATATAAAACATCTAAAACATGGAAACAACTGAAAACTGATGCTATGTTCACTGTGGGCTTTTTTGATAATGTAATTGAAAGAGGAAAATTTTCCTTACCGCTTTGAGAGATGGTCATAGCTTTATTTAAACAATCTTCTCTTTTTGTTCAGCCCTGTTTTACTAAGTTCAGCATGGATCTTGGGGGGGGGGGGGCGTTCAATAAACATGGTTATTGTGCTCCATTTTAAAGGGTAGCGCTCTGATAAAGAATGGCTTTCTGCTCACTGCCTTTTTCTAATGGGATCACTCTGTGCTTCTTCACAGACCTTTCTAGGCATTTCTAAAAATTACCGTCTGGCTTCTCTGAAGCAGGCTTGTATGCTTGTGGCATTTCATTGCTTCAGTTGAGAGGTTCCATTGAACCTGTGTTTTTACTGCAGGCTAAAGGGCAAGCTATCTCCTGTAGTTAAATATTGTAGGCTTTGGGTAGTGGGCAGAAAGTGTACCCTTCAGAAGGACTGTGGGGATTAGACCTGTAGGAAAAATTAGTGTGCAAATAGTTTTCATACATTAGCAAGAACTATGTTGGAGTATGGCCGTGTTGCATGTTTTCTAAAATCTGCCATGAACGTGGTATGTGTGACAGCAAAGTAGTTCAGCTAAAAATCTTACTGCGAAGATCCTAACCTAGTACAAAAAAGTCAAGACTGCACTTAATGTTCCTAAACTTGAGAGCAGTGTAATATAACATATTCTGTTTTAACAGAAAAATGTTCTTTGAACAGGTATCCTGATTGTTCTGTTTAGTGATTGCATGGTTTTGTCTGTTATAGGGAGGGGGCCTAAAAGCAGCTAAATCATCTAAAGGGAAAAAGAAGAAAGAAAGTCTGGAGGGAAAGGATGGACGGAGGAGGAAAAATGCTTCAGATTCTGGGTGTGATCCTGCAACAAAGAAGCTAAAGGAGAGGGGTGAGGTGGATAGCAATGGTAGTGATGGAGGTGAGGCAAGCAGAGGTCCTTGGAAAGGAGGCTCCAATAGTGAAACAGGACTGGATCCAAGGGCCAAACAGTTGCCTTCATTCATTCCTCAGATTAATCGCAATATTCGCTTTGCCACTTACACCAAAGAGAATGGCCGAACACTAGTAGTCCAAGATGAGCCAGTTGGTGGTGACACACCGTTGCCCTTCACTCCATTTTCCTCTGTGGCTGGACAAGCATTACTAGTTGGATCTGGGTGTAAAGAGGCAGGAAAATCCCTGGAACAGGGTGGCCAAGGCACAGTGACTTCTGCGACTGCAGTTACAACAACTGCTTTGACGCCGACAACTGTGAGAATCTCTGATACCAGTTTGCCAGCTGTTACTGGGCAGGAGAAACTTAAAACAGGACGATCACAAGCCCAGGGAGAGGTGAGTAGTTTGCGATCCAGCATATTAAAGAAAGACATACATATTTGCAACAGATGTTCTGCAACGTATTCCTGTTACAAAGTGTGTCCATGGTATTGAGTAAACTACTTTTTCTCTGATGAATCCCTCCCCTCCCAAAGGAAGCCTTTCTGTTACCTGATCTAAGAAAAAACTCAAAAGAAAATGAACATATTTGGTGGAGTTATAAGAATCAACTTTTTAGCACTCTTTATTCACCCTTGATCTGAGAAATGCAGCCTTAAAGTCGCTTTAAGCACTGCACTTTATATAATTAATTTTGTTGTGTCATATGGAAGATAACCTACTCAGTATCTCTTGTCTTTATATAAACAAATACACATGAGAATGTGCACTGAGTTGAACATTAAGTTACTTAAAAAAGCCTCAAAACCAGAAAAACAGTGAGGCTGCTTTTAAAGGACCTTTTATAGATGCCCAACTTGTCTGTTACAGCTATGATATCTCTGTAGTAGAAGAATGAGCCACTTGCATCATACACTGTCTAGGGCTGAAAACAAAGAAATAATTAAAACATTTGAGATGGGTACCTCTAGAATAAATTTCAATAAAGAGCTCGGTCTGGAAGCAGCTTGAAGACCTTTCAGTTATGTCTTTGTTTTCAAGGGAAAAAGTGGAAAATTAGAAGGGAAACCTTGTTAAAAACAAAATAGAAGACTTTTTAAGTAATCAAATGAGGGCTTATAAAAACAAAACAAAACCAGAACCCCACCTCAGTAAATACAGCAAAAATTAAGAAACTTGTGGTCTACTGTATAAAAAAAAAAAAGTGAAGAAAACAGGAGATACACTAGAGGATCCAAGGTGATTGCCAGGAGGTTAAATAGATTACTTTCATCCCTGTCTTTTGTATTAGATAATGGAATGGAGGGAAAGGTGGGATGTTTACCTTGGGATAAGGATTTCTAGATGGTAAGGTGTAAAGGAGAAATAGAATTGTAGGAGACAGGAGCGTTGCATAATTAAGTTGTTATATAGCAGTATAACCTGCTCTTTTTTCCACCACCACACAGCCCTGCGCCCCCGCCCCCAAAAAAATAGGAAAAAAAAAAAGAAGAAAAAAGTTCAGAGTTGGGAGCAACTAAAAACTGTGTAGGTGAACAGTGAAAATTATATCTGTCTTCAGTGGTATTAAGGAAGAACTTTAGTTGTACTGAGAAATTTTGGTACCACCTCTCCTTCCTTCCCTCTCCCCAACCCCAAATCATTATTTTAAATCATTATTAATAATTTGGCTTCAGAATTTGCAGGCAGACGACTAATCCATTTCAAACTGTATTTTCCTTGATGGAGGGAACCTGACATACATCAGTAAGAGTGTTGTAGGTAGTTCGCATGTGTTATTGCTTCAGACTGTCCACTTTATCATAGCATGATTTGATCCCTGAGATTACTTGATAAGCTTGGTTTGCATTCATATCCATATGCTTTTTAAAACTGTTAGAACTCAGTTTGTGAAAATTACTTTGGCTCTAAAAAGAAATACCTGAAATTCTAATAGCTGGAAGAAGTGTCATGGGGGACATTAATATTAATGTTATTTAAGTTATTACAGCTGGAGGTTGATAATGAGGAACAAACTAAACATTAGTTTGCAAGCGTAGTGGGTATGCAGTGTGTTGTGCAGAGGCTGTGGTTGTATTTAACATGGCCTTGGGATAAAAGTGTATTAATCATGAGTATTCCTCATGAGAAGATTTCTAAGTGGAAACTCAAAGAAAAGGAATAGATCTGATGAGTTATTTGCAGAATATAATCAGTTACAGTAGGACTGTAGGAATTGGAAAATCTGATTAAGTATAAATTGAGAAGAGAGCAACTGAATATTCCATATCACTGTTATGGGTCTAGTAGAAATCTGCAGTTCAGGAAAATTTCCAGTATTTGAAGATCATAAAAACTAAGCCCTATATGCTTAACCTCTACTGAGTAATACCCTGGAAGGCACCACGTCATAGGCATCTCTCTACCTGTCAGCAGCGGTGGCTTGCTGTGACCAGGAACAGTTTGTTCACGAACTGCTAGAGGGCTTCCTTTGTTTAATTAACTTTGCAAACTAAGTTAATGATTTCAAGGGTGCAGGTTAAGTAGGAGAAGCTTATCAAGATGATCTTGGGAGAGGGTGAAAGACAGGAAATTATTGAAAAGCAGTTTCAGTTAAGGTTCCCTTCTTGCTGATCTGAATTAAAACAATCAGAAGTTTAATTAACTTGCTTTTCTGTGAATTAGTTCACCTTGTATTATGTCTCACTTCTGTTCTAAAGTGTGATAAGACATTAAGTGTTTATTTTCTCCATGTGTCTTTAGTATGTAACAGACACCGTTAGATCATTAGTTTCAATAGCTTGTAGGCAGGAAAAATTAGTCTAGCAGAATCTTTAAAGAAGCTTCTTCATTGTAAATAATTCTGCTGGAAGTTTCTGTGACAGGTGGATAAGTAGAATGCTAATTATACAATTAGATGAACCAAAGTATTGCTGAATCAAACAAGAATCCTGTAACAGGCTAATGCTTTTTAATTTTGTTTCAGAATTCCCGAAATTCGCTTTTGGCCTCTTCTGGATTTGGAGTCTCTCTCCCAAGTGCTTCCCAGTCGTTGGTATTTGGGGGTGGAAGGAGCCAATCAAATGGAGTGGTGACTCCAGAAAGCAAGCCTTCTGGATTTCCTTTTAGCTGTAGTACTGGGCAAGAGGCTCAGAAAGATTCTGATCTGTCCAAGAACTTGTTTTTTCAATGCATGTCCCAAAATCTACCTTCCAGTAACTACTTCACAGTCATTTCAGAGAGCTTGACTGAAGATGCCTCTAGTCGGGACTCATTCAAGCAGTGTACAGAGGGTGTGGGTGCGGGGATCTGTAAAGGTAAAATTCTTTCAGCGGACACTAAAGCAGGAGCCCAGTCTGGCAGTTCTGTGGAGCGGAAGCTGCCTGTGGAATCTATGCCTACACTTACTCCAGCTTTTTCACGAAGTCTGTTGAATGCTCGCCCCCCAGATAGTCATGAAAACCTATTTTTGCAGCCCCCAAAGCTATCAAGGGAGGAACCCTCAAACCCTTTCCTGGCATTTGCTGAGAAAGCAGAACTTAGTCCTTTCAGTGGCTTTGCATCTTCATCTCAGACAGGAGTGTCTACTTCCTCTGCTCCTGCGGGTCATAAGGCGACTTCTGGCTGGCCGGAATCACTCACCTCTGCAGACTCTTCTCTAGCCAAGAAGAAAACATTGTTTATAACAACTGACTCCTCAAAGATGATCTCCAGTACTCCTGGTTCAACAGTTGCTGCTGGTGTTCAGAGCCCTTCCACGGTAGGGAATGGCCGTTCCAGCTCACCGACCAGCAACCTGACACAGCCTATTGAGATGCCCACACTCTCCTCCAGCCCAACAGAAGAAAAACCAGCTGTTGGGCCTGGGCAGCAGGACAATCCTCTTCTGAAAACTTTTTCTAATGTGTTTGGCAGACATCCACCTGGCTTTTTCTCTTCACAGGCAGAGTTCCCACAGGAGAACAAAGCCCCTTTTGAAGCTGTGAAAAGGTTCTCTCTAGATGAGCGGAGCTTGACATCCAAACAGGACTCGGACTCCAGTACCAATAGTGACCTGTCAGATTTGAGTGACTCTGAAGATCAGTTGCAGGCCAAGGCTTGTATGAAGGGGATCCCAGACCACTTGATGGCAAAGCTAGGCCCCAATGCAGAGCGCAATGCTGAGTTGCTGCTGGGGAAAGGAAAAGGGAAGCAAGCCCCAAAGGGCCGGCCTCGCACAGCTCCCCTAAAAGGTGATGGCTTCAATGCAGAGTGTCTTGGAAGGAGAAGGAAGTGGGATACTGGGATATCTCCTGTGTGATGAGCTAACCACAGGTGTAAACCTCACTTATGCTCAGTGGGCAGCACACAGGATATTTACAAGGCTTGCGCTTAATGCTTCTTGTATGTGAACTAACACGTTCACTTTGAGAAATGTTTAAGCATATTTTTGTCAGGACAAAAGTGTGGTGTACTGCAGACTTGAACAGTCTTACTGGTTTTGCATGAGTATGAGCGTACGGATCTCTGAAAATGTTTACTGGGGTCAATATCCTTTTGCTCTTGCAGTTGACTAATGGATTTTTACTTCTACTTTGCCTCACCCAGTTGGCCAGTCTGTGCTGAAAGATATGAGTAAGGTGAGGAAGCTGAAGCAGTCAGGTGAGCCTTTTCTCCAGGATGGCTCTTGCATCAATGTAGCTCCACATCTGCACAAGTGCCGGGAGTGCCGTCTGGAGCGGTACCGCAAATTTAAGGAACAAGAGCAGGATGACTCAACTGTGGCATGTCGCTTCTTCCATTTCCGGAGGTGCTCAAATTCTTCCTTCCTTCATATGTAGTCTATGGGCAGAGCTTAGACCATGTCCAAGCACAAAGTAATGATGTTTTACTTAATGTGCTTGCGTACAATAACGAAGATTTTGAGTGTCTTGCATTTCCCTGCATCTCCTGACTGGAATTCTCTCACTGGGGCGGGGAGAGCTGCTGTTGGAAGATACAGCTATATGATACGAAGTGAGCCTCCAGGTCCAGCCTCAGGAGATTGAATTTGCTTTATTGGGTAGAATTTTACTGCTGGGTAGCAGTTTGCATGCAATAACTGTTCTCTCCCTCTTTCATAAGGAGTTCACAACAGAGATGAAGTTTTAATTTGGTCAACAAGTAGCTAAACATTGCCAGCATGAGGCTAATGTTTGACTAGGTTTTGTTGAGTACAGAACTGATTTTTAGAAGTAGAACACTGCCTGTGTTTTCTCTCTGTGTTCTGTGCGTCTTCCAGTTCTTTGGCCTGTCGTGCTTCTCTTCATCATCCTTAACTGCATATTCTAGCAAGTGCTGTGTGTCTTTTTCCAAAAAGACATTTGTTCACTTTCTGGCATGTAAAGGATGAAGTGAATTTTCAGTATGTGCCACCCATCCAGCAAGGATTATAGCTGCTTCTCTTCCTGAACTTGTTAAAATTTAATCTAGCTTTGAGGTTAAAGACAAGATTGTTTTTGCTCAAAAATGAAGTTAGCTTTAATATTGGCAGGAGACATTCAGGGTTCTGTAACATATGTTACACCTTTTACCACACAAACACTAGGAGGGTCAAGAGCTACTGATAAAACAGATGTGACTCATCTCTGTGGAGAGCAGTGGCAAGAATAGTAGGTACAGTAAGGACTTTTGTATGTCTTGTAATGTGAACTGTTAGAACAGTTGCCAAGTGCTAGAGGCCCTAGCCAGAACGGAAAGATTGGTTTCCCAAAAGTTGGGAAATAACTTTCTCCTGAGTTAAATTAGAGAATGAGAACCATGCACAATTTTACAAGCAGCATCATGCAGCAACCCAAATAAATTGAATTTTGTCATCTCTTTCTATTAACAGTACAGAGAAATGTGACTTACCAAGCTGTAGCGATTTCCTGTGTGTGGAATTTCCCACCAATGCTTAATGGGACCTGGGGATTCATTCTAGTGGGTTTTGTGGCCATTGCCTTTGCATACCTTATTCCCTGTGTTATTTGGATTTATGTAATAATTGTACTGGCTATATAGTATAGCTCTCTAGCTTAAGCCTTTTTTTCCCCTTTCTGGGTTTATATTCTGACATAGATGCCATTATAGGTTAGTTAAAAGTGGTTTAACAGCTTCTCAATTACTCCGTCCTGTCTTCTGCAGGCTGATATTTACCCGGAAAGGTATTCTACGAGTAGAGGGTTTCTTGAACCCACAACAGAGTGACCCTGATGCCATGAGCCTATGGATTCCTTCCTCCTCCCCTGCAGAGGGGATTGATCTGGAAACTTCCAAATATATCCTGGCCAATGTGGGGGACCAGTTTTGCCAGCTCGTTATGTCAGAGAAGGAGGCGATGATGATGGTGGAGCCACATCGTAAGCTGGGCTTTTGACGTGTTTTTTGTCCATCTTCTCTGTGTAATGTGTGTACAACACAGTGGAATAGAGTTGAAAGTGTAATGAAATTTCTTGTTAAAATGCATCTCCTTTTCTTCAGAAGAGAAGGGTACATTCAGTTCTTTGGGGTGTGTGTAATTGTGGGACCAGCATTTGGGATTTTTCTTTTGGATCAGTTCAACATTACTACCAAGAACGCTAGTGGTAACTTTCCCAGACATCATTAAATATTTTTTCAACAAATAAATGCAGAAATCAGCTGACCCGTACTCCTAAGAAAACAGAAATAAGTCCAGAATACGTACCACACTGACTAGCTATGCTTCAATGAGCAGCTTTTCTAACGTATTCCTATCCTGTTATGCTCCAGGGACATCACATAAAAGCTCAGGGGTTTCTAGGGAGGGAGCAGTACCAGCGTTCAGCCTGCAAGGATTCAGCTGAGCAACTAGTTGCTGGCCTTCCCACTGCAAGGGGAGTGGGTTTAGAAACAATTTCCTAAAGGTATCCAGTTCAGCTTATCACATGGATAGCTCTGTCTGACTGATTTTTTTTCCCTTTAGTTTCTGGGATGTACAAAGGCAGCCCTTTGGAGAGGACTTCCTCTTCCTCAGCAAATGTGTTGGGTTAGAATCCAAAGAGTTGATAGTCATCCAATTAGTAAAACTAAATATGCATTCTTTATAGTTATATAAGTTCACGTTATTTGTTCATAAAGCTAGCAGAAGTTTTATAATTTTGCTGTAAATTCCATAAGTGCTCCCTTGAAATTCAGTTACTACAGAACTCTGTAAGGTGCTTCATTTCCTTGTAAAGTGTGCATTTTGGGACTTGACCTTACTCGCTCTTAGATATGGGGATTTTAGTAGTGTCACAAGACTAGCAACTCAAAGAATGTGTCTGTGGATGTAAAAAGTATGTGTTTCTATACTCTGAGCTCAAGTCATGCTTCTATGAATTGTTTCTTTATCAATGTTACTGTGATATTCTCAAATTAGGTGGGAGAAAGGCAAAATGTCAAAGCAATAATTTCTAATGTTCCTTCTCTTTATAGAGAAAGTGGCATGGAAGCGAGCAGTACGTGGCGTGAGGGAAATGTGTGACGTATGTGAGACAACGCTCTTCAATATTCATTGGGTTTGTCGCAAGTGTGGTTTTGGGGTCTGTCTGGACTGTTACCGGCTGAGGAAGAATCGTCCACGTAGTGGTGAGTACTGGATTTTTTTCCCCCACTGTAATCTTTGAGCTGGCTGGCTTTTAGCAGGGATAGTTTCTGGGAAGTTGCTGAAGGTTTTGTGGGAGAGTTAGTGAGTATTGGCTTGGGAGGCTGGAGGTTTGAAACTTTGGCAATACTGTCTTATATGCTGCTGTTCCATTCGTTGTTTCCTTAGATACCTGTGTTTTATCTATTTGGTTAGAATTTGGTTATTAAAATTACAACGTGAGCAGGCATGGGCTGTGTACTGAGAGAGACTACTGTATAGTTCCGTCTTTCCTCAGGGAGTATAAAAGAAAAATTACGTAATGTCTTAACAGTTCAGAATCATCACAAGATGAACTACTAACCAGACATTGCAGAGATCTCCTTTCTGTAACAAGGAGTTAGATTGGAAAGTTTTCTTCTTTTTTTGATTCCTTGATGCACTGGGGTTTGTAATTCAGGAAAAAGTTTAAAAGTTAAATTTCTAACAAATAGAGGCACACTGTGTTTACCTGGTTGCTTTTTTGTGTATTTTACTCTATTGAGACCACTTTGGTAGCGTGGGTGCTGACAATAGACAATCTTATTAAAGTGTACGCCTATTAATGGCAGTTACATTATTATATGGAGCAGATGTACAAAATACTGGATGTTAGTAAGTGTGAGTACTGTTGTCTATTCATTATGATAAAGGTGCCAGAGAACACTGAACGAATTATAAAAGCAATGTTTTTTTTTAAATAGATTAAAAAGTCACCTATTTCTAAGTCCGTTGTGGGTTAACCCCAGTAGGCAGCTAAGCACCATGCAGCCACTTGCTCATTCCCCTACGGCACTGGGTCTGGGGAAAGAGGAAAGAAAGAGTAAAAGCAGGAAGACTTGTGGGTTGAGATAAAAATGTTTAATAAGGGAAGGAGAAATAGAAAAAAAGAAAACAAAACAAAGCAAGTGATGCAAAGGCAATCACTCACCACCTCCCACGGGTATACCATTGCCCAGCAGTTTCCCAAGCAAAAGACGGCCAGCCCCCTTAAACACCCACCTCTCTGTTTTTAGTGCGGAGTGTGACACTGTATGGTGTGGAACATTCCTTTGCTTAGTGTGGGTCATCTGCCTGGTGGTGTTCCGTCCCAACCTCTTGTGTACCCCCCAGTCTGGTGCACTGCAGGGAGAGGGTGGAGTGAGAAACAGAGAAGACCTGGACACTGTGCACACACTGTTCAGCAATAGCTAAAGCGTTAGTGTGTTACCAGCATTGTTTTGGCCACAGGTCTAAAACAGAGCACCACACAAGCTGCTATGAATAAAATTAAGTCCATCCTAGCCAGACCCAGTATAATAATGAAGCCTGTGAAATTACTGCCAGAATACACCAGAAGAGAGCATAACAATCTTTAAGGTGTGGTTAACCAGGGTACGGTGGAAATAGTCGAAAGTAAGTAGAACAGGGTTTCTTGTATCTGCCACTGTACATGTTTGGAAAAAGCATTTGGGACTGAATATATCACTGACGGAATGTGGTATAAAGATGTCCATGATTCAAGGGCAATAGTCACTTAAACCCCTTTTCTTCTTACATCAAGGAAATAAATATGATAACCTTACCCATGCCAGATGAAAATGACGTCCTGCGTGTATGGGGAGTTTTTACTCACTGGTGTCCAGAGGAGGGTCAGCATTGAAAAGATTGATATTTTACAATGTCAAATGGTAGTGGGGGTGTGTGTTTGTGTGTGCGTATATATATATTGCTTATCAATGATGTCTTCCTGAAAACAGGATGGTAATTAAAGTTTGTTAATCAAGTCTGAAATTTTGGAATGGGCCAAAATGTAGAACCAAGGCATTACTTATATACAATTACTTGCCTCAAGAGGCTTCTGAACTTTGTGCTGTAGAAACAACCTATGTAGATACCAGGTCTAAAGGACCTTGAAATTAAGTCTTATATGATTGCCCCATCCCTGGAAACATTCCAGGCCAGGTTGGACGGGGCTCTGAGCAACCTGGTCTAGTTGAAGATGTCCCTGCTCCTGGCAGGGGAGGTTGGACTAGATGGCCTTTAAAGGTCCCTTCCAACCCAAATCGTTCTATGATCCTTCTCCTATTCCACCCCACTCACCCCCCCCCCACACACACCCCTTTTTAAAGGAAGACAATGGCATGCAGTTTATGCAGCTACATATTTTTAGGCCCAACTCGGTTTAAAATCTGAAGAATTATAAATCTGTCAGACTACTTTTCCAGCTATTAATTTGCTACTTGTTAGCTTTGTAAGTAGATACACTGACCAGAGAGCTTAGTTTCCTCTTGCTTTAACTGATCTGCAGACACTTTTTGTTGAAAAAGCTTGGGAGATGATGACAAGAAAAGATCGAATTACACTATAACCTAGGAAAGCATAATGAGAATTAACAGTATGATATTTAAAAATTGAGGCTAGAAACCGAGATTTTTAGGTGATTGAAAATAACAGGCTACTAGAGATGAAGGCAAAATGGCTGTGGTAGTTTTGTAATCCGAAGGGGCAAAGAAGTTGCTGTAGGTCCCGTTCCAATGGTCTGTATTTATAGTTTATTTCTGAGATCACCAGGTTAATCTTCTGCACTATAAAGAATCTAAAGAAACAATATTAATGCAGAAACGTTCTGTATTGTAAAATTGTAGTGACTTTTGTACAAAATTTTACTTTTTTTGTGTCTTTATTCCAGAGACAGAGGAGATTGGTGATGAGGAAGTCTTCTCATGGCTGAAGTGTGCAAAGGGTCAGTCTCATGAACCAGAGAATCTTATGCCAACACAGATCATTCCTGGTACAGGTAAGGCTTAAAACCTGAAAGGAAAATTTCCAAATTTTGTCTCAATTCTGAGCAAGCAAGTGGAAAAAACACTAAGATGGTTGGTGGTTGAGGTGATACCTTTTCTAGCATGGATTGAGAGGAGACTTCCACTTGCTACAGCGGAAGGGTTGAAGGGAAGGTAACCCAAGTAAGATCAAGCTGTAGGTTTCAAGTGAACACCCTTTTGATACTACCTTCTTGTGCTTGGCTGTTTTTATTTGTATCAGTAAATTTGGTTAACTTGGAAGAAAGATCTTTTCTCTCTAGGGGAGGGAAAGATAATGGTTAGTGCTGACCATTTACTTGACTGTTTACATAACTGGTCCTAAAGATCGTAGAATCATAGAATGGTTAGAGTTGCAAGGGACCTTAAAGATCATCTCGTTCCAACCCCCCTGCCACGGACAGAGACACCTTCCAGTAGATTAGGTTGCTCAAAGCCTCATCCAACCTGGCCTTGAACACTTCCAGTGAGGGGACGTCCACAACTTCTATGGGCAATTTGTTCCAGTGTCTCACCATCCTCATTGTAAAAAATTTCTTCCTTATGTCCAATCTAAACCTGCCTTCTTTCAGTTTAAAACCATTGCCCCTTGTTCTGTCACTACAGGCCCTGGTAAACAGTGTCTCTCTGTCTTTCTTATGATCCCCCTTTATGTATTGAAAGGCCACAGTAAGGTCTCCCCGGAGCCTTGTCTTTTCTAGGCCAAACCATGCCAACCGTCTCAGCCTTTCTTCATAGGAGAGGTGTTCCAGTCCTCTCATCATTTTTGTGGCCCACCTCTTCAACAGATCCATGTCTGTCTTGTACTGAGCACCCCAGAGCTGATGGCAGGACTCCAAGTAGGGTAAAGGGGCAGAATCACCTCTCTCAACCTGCTGGCCACACTTCTTTTGATGCAGCCCAGGATACAATATGGCTTTCTGTGCTGCAAGCACATGTTGTCGGCTCATGTCCAATTTTTCATCTACCCATATCCCCATAGTCCTTTTCTGCAGGGCTGCTCTCAATCCATTCATCCCCCGTCTGCATTGATGTTGGAGATTGTCCCAACCCAGATGTGGGACCTGGCCTTGCTGAACTTCATGAGGTTCACGTGGGCCCACTCCTTAAGCTTGTCAAGATCCCTCTGGATGGCATCTCTTCTCTCTAGTGAATCAACTGCACCACTCATCTTGGAGTCATCTGCAGGCTTGCTGAGGGTGCGCTCAATCCCACTGTCTGTGTTGATGAAGATACTAAATAGTATTGGTCCCAGTAAGAACCCTTGAAGGGACACCACCTGTCGCTGATTTCCACTTGGACATAGAGCTGTTGACAGTAACTGTTTGGACACAGCCATCCAGCCAATTCCTTATCCATTGAATATTCCATCCGTTAAACCCATATCTCTCCAATTTAGCAGCAAGAATGTTGTGGAGGACTGTATTGAAGGCCTTACAGAAGTCTAGGTAGATGACATCTGGTGCTCTTCCCTTGTCCAATGATGCAGTCACTCCATTGAAGAAAGCCACTAGACAAGTGAGGTGCGATTTGCCCTTGAAGTCGTGTTTGCTGTCTCTAATCACCTCCCTGTCTTCTATATGTTTTGACACGTCTTCCAGGAGAACTTGCTCCATGATCTTACTGGGCATTGCAGTGAGGCTGACTGGTCAGCAGTTCCCAGGGTCCTCCTTTTTACCCTTTTAAAAAATGGGTGTGATGCTTCCCTTTTTCCAGTCACTGGGGACTTCACCTTACTGCTGTGACTATTCAAAGGTGATGGAGAGTGACTTGGCAACTACGTCAACCAATTCCCTCAGGAANTCAACCAATTTCCTCAGGAACCTGGGATGCATCTCATCAGGTCCCATAGACTTGTGTATGTTCAGGTTCCTCAGGTGGTCTTAAACCTGACACTGGTGCAGCCCCACCTTGAGTACTGTGTACAGCTGTGGGTGCCTCGATACAAGAATGACATCAACCTATTAGAGTGTGTCCAGAGCAAGGTGACCCAAGACAATGAAAGATCTTGAGGACAAGACTTCTGAGGAATGGCTGGGGTCACTTGGTTTGCTCAGCTTAGAGAAGAGAAGGCTGAGGGGTGCCCTCATCGCAGTCTACACCTTCCTCAAGGAGGATCAGTGGAGCAGGGGGTGCTGATCTCCTCTCTCTGGTGACCAGCAACAGGACACGAGGAAACGGGATGAAGCTGCATCAGGGAAAGTTCAGATTAGACATTAGGAAAAGGTTCTTCACTGGGAAGTGGGTCACAGCACCAAGCTGGTCAGAGCTCAGTGAGCATCTGGACAGCACTCTTAGTCATACAATTTAGTGTTAGGTAGTCCTTTGAGGAGCAAGGAGTTAGACTTAATGATCCTTATGGGTTCCTTCCAACTTGAGATATTCTATAATTCTATGATTCTCCTATGATGGGAGGAACTTCATTCCCCCAGTCCCTGCCTTGAGGTTCAGGGGCTTGAGAGAGGTGGAAAGAGAGAATACCATTGAAAACTGAGGGGGGGGCGGAAATTGTTGAGTACCTCAGCTTTCTCCATGTCAGCTGTCACCAGTTTTGCTGTCTTATTTCATGGGGTGCGGGTGTACATTTTCTTTAATCTACCTTTTCTGGCCAACATACCTGTGGAAGCCCGTGTTATTCTTTGCATCCCTTGCCAAATTCAGCTCCAGCTGTGCCTTAGCTTTCCTGATCCCATCCCTGTACATCCAGGCAGCATCCCTATATTCTTTCCAGGATACATGTGCCTGCTTCTACTGCCTGTGCATTTTCTTCTTACATTTTAGTTTGACCGGGAGGTCCTTACTGACTTGTGCCGTTCTCCTGCCTTCCTTGCTTGATTTTTTACACATGGGAATTGAGAGCTCTTGCACTCAGAAAAATGCTCTTAAAGAGCTGCAAGCTCTGTTCAGCTCCTTTGTCCCTGAGGGCAGTTTCCCAGGGGGTCCCATACACCAATTCCTTAAGCAACTGAAAGTTTGCTCTCCTAAAATTCAGTGTCCTGACTCTACGCTTCAGCTGATTGAACCGTCAGGATTGTGATTTCCACGAGGGCATGATCACTGCAGCCCAGGCTGGCACCAATCTTGATGTCTCTGACTAGTTATTCCATGTTGGTGAGCTACAGGTACATTAGTGCTTCTCCTCTGGTCGGGCTGTCTGCTGGATTAAGAAATTGTCCTTAATCCATTCCAAAAGTCTGCTTGACTGCGCACAGCTTGCTGTGCTGCTTTTCCAGCAGATGTCATGGTGATTGAATTTCCCCATCAGGATCAGAGCCTGTGAGCGTGATGCATCCTATAGTTGAAGAAAGAACACCTTGTCAACAGGTGCCCCTTGGTCAGGCGGCCTGTAGTAAACACCAACAGTGAGGTTTCCTTTGTTGGCTTGGCCCCTAATTTTTACCTATAAGCTCTCAACCTGTTCATCACTGTTTTTCAAAGACAGCTCTGTGCAGTCAATCCATTCTCTTCCATAGAGAGCAACGACCCTGCAGTGCTATAGTTGTGTGATTCGTCCCATCATGGTTCAGCAATAGTAATTAGATCGTAGCATTACGTAGCATTATGGTTGCACAATGAATTCCAGCTCCTCCTGCTTGTTACGCATGCCACATGCATTGATATATAGAGACACTTCAGCTGGGCTGTCAACCTTGTCACCTCTTGAGAGGAACATGCCCAAATTCCTTTGAGGCATTTCACATGTGTTTCCCTCTTGGTTCCTAATACATCAGCAGCTCCGGCTCTTCTCTGGTGCTCAAATCTCTGCCCCGTTCCCTCACTAAGTCTAGTGTAAAGCTCTCCATGTAACTCTGGCCAACTTGTTGGCAAAGACTGTCTTGCCCCTCTTGGGCAGGTGTATCCCATCAGCTCACAAGAGACCTGACTTCTCAAAGGTAGGGTCATGATCATAAAAGCCAAAACCTTGAGCATGGCACTGGCCATGCAGCCAGGCAGTCACCTGTTCAATTCGTTACCTCTGTATTCTTAGTGGGAGGATAAAGGAGAACAGCACCTGTGCTCCTAATACTTTTAACATTGCTCCAAGGGATATATAGTCTCTTTTGGTGGTTTGAAGTTACCTCGTTGCAGTCTTATTGGACCCTACATGGAATAGTAGGAGCAGATGAAAATCTGTAGGATTTGCCATGCATGACAGCCTTCAGTGACATCGCGAAGTTAGTGTTAGCACAGTTCTCCACACTATTCAGAGACAAATGTCTTGTTGTAGCATGTGATCTTAAAGATACTTAGCAGTAATACGAAAAAAAACCCACCCCTCTGAATATATATTATAGTTAAGGCTTTGTTTTTAGATTTCTTTACATGTGATATTAAAGATTTTAACTTCATTTCCAGCGCTTTACAATATTGGAGACATGGTTCATGCAGCACGAGGCAAATGGGGTATTAAAGCCAATTGTCCATGTATTAACCGGCAGAACAAATCAGTGTTGAGACCAGCCGTCACTAACGGAATATCACAGGTATGCAATTTGAGGCTGAAATTACCCTGTTTGACATGATATTTTTAAGATCTATTAAAACATTAGATCCTTTAGGCTAATCTATTGTGAAACACCAGCTTTATTTTCTCCATATGTATTCTGAGTGTTTTAGCTTAGCAGAAATCTTCTGGACATTTTTCAGGGATGTGTGCCGCAACTGTTATTTACCAGGTGGATATTTGGGCTAATACTCTTATGTGTAAGTTGGGTAGGAAGCCATTCATACTGGTGCTGATTCTGTATCTTAAAACAAACTGCTATGACTAGCTTGCAACATGTGTGTTTATTTTGTTCCTGAATGTTATGCTGAATCTAGAGCAGTTCTGTTACCGTTCATACAAAAGTCCTCCTGTAAAAAAAGAAATCAAAAAGCCTGGGCTTGTGTTAGAAGATGACTATAAGATGACGTGGGTAAGAATTCACACCACAATACAAGCTCTGACATACACGGAGAAGAAGCTCCTGTACTCTGCTGCTACATAAGCATAAAGGGACTCTACTGTGTGTTTAAAGCAAACGAACAAACAAAAACAACAAATAAAACCTAATGCATTAGATAACTAAAATGTCTCCCAAGCTGAACTCTTCCCTTTAGTCAACATTTAGCAGTTGTTTGTATTTTTGTTTTAGCTTCCGACTGTAAATCCTAGTGCATCAGCTTCTGGAAACGAGAGCACCTTTTCCACGGGAGCAGGGACAGCGGGAGTGGGGCAACTAGAAACGGACACTGTTGTAAAATCGGAAGCAGCTGATAGTAGGATAGAAGAATCGGCAAAACCAGAGACATTACCAACCAATAACACTGGTGAAATAAAGACTAACAGACCACTCTGTCCAGAAACAGCTCCATCATCAGCCTTACACTGGCTTGCTGATTTAGCAACACAAAAAGCAAAAGAAGAAACAAAAGGTGAGCAGAAGACGTGCCTTCTGGGGTTGAAATTAAAAGATAAATGGTAACGTATTGCTTGGTTGCTATTCTTTGTGAGAGTGCCGAGCCCTAAATAGAAAAGAACGTGGTCGTTTTTCTTCCTTTGCCTCTTAGAACCAGTTTTCTTTTACAGGCTTAGAAATACGCAAAGCTGGAAAGATGATGATACAGCTGAAGATAAAAATACTGTCTAGTCACTCCCAGTTTATTTCAGTGCCAGTTGTTGTATTTATTTTCTAAGTAATAAGCAGCTGGTATGCTCATGTAAAATGATAGTAATCAATTTCAGATGCAGCTTTGTCATTTTATAACTACTGAAGTAAATAAAGTTGTTTTGTGTGCTATGGGAAGAGTGCATTTCCAAAGAATTGAGAGAGTAGCATCCACTTGGAGGGTCAGATGAAAGCTTAGAACTTCTTTAATACTTAGTAGTTTGAGTGTGATTCTCAATATGAAATAACTGTTTACAGAATACACCTCCCAGTTGTCAGAGACAGCATGACTAACACAGTTTATTCCTGTCAATATGTCTAGCATGAACTACTTTATATGTCGGTGTCAAATGTTCATGACTCTTTCACTAGTTTTGCAGGGCTTAATCACTGTAATATTTTGACTATAGTTAAAATTTGAATATTTCATATTGAAACATTAATTTAGAAAGTCAAGGAAATGGGTTTTAATTGAGTCTATTACAAAGTTGTGGTTTCCTGAGTATCAAACATATTCAGATCAGATCTACTGTACTATTCAAAACCTTAACAGCATACTAAGGGTAAAATCTGTCTGAAGTATATGATACCTTTGATTCTCTTTGAGGTGCCTCTTTCACTGTTACAGTGATAATTTAGCTTTACCATAAGGTTCTGTCAATATCCTATTTAATGCCAGAGCAAATAATTTCAGAGAACTTTGTGATCATTTGAACTTTGCCTTGTTTTCTTTTTTTTTCTCTCCCCCCAATGTTGCTATTTGTCTTACAGAATCAGGATCGCTGAGGTCAGTGCTTAATAAAGAGTCCCATTCACCCTTTGGATTGGATTCCTTTAACTCCAGTACAAAGGTTTCCCCACTAACCCCAAAGCTGTTCAATAGCCTCTTGTTGGGTCCAGTGACATCTAGCAACAAAGCTGAAGGCTCCAGCCTCAGAGATCTGCTGCACACAGGGCCGGGAAAGCTTCCTCAGGTCCCATTAGACGCAGGAATCCCCTTTCCTCCGGTCTTTTCTGCTGCTTCTACGGTAAATAATTTTGTATTCCTTCAATGATATCTGTTCTGGGAAAGAATTTCGTGGTGATCTAACAGTTTTCATCTAAATGTTTTACAATATCTTACTCTTAAATGTTAAAACAAAGGCAGTATGTCACCAAAACTCACCACCCCACAAAGTTGTAGAGAATTTTGATGCTAATTGTTAGTTTGTGATTTGGTTTACTACTGCTGTGGAGAAGCTATTCCTTGCAAGAGACCAAGCAAGTGAGTTAAATACAGCCTTTAAATTGTTTAAATGATAATCAGCATCCCTATAAAAGCTCACTTTAAATTCCACATCTTTAAAAATATTGCAAGAGCATACCACAGAAAAAGACAAAAACCTATGAGCAAACCAGTTTCTTAAAAAAAAGATTATGTATACTTGAAAAGCATTTAAGATGGGATATGAATTTAAGAGTTTAAGGTGTAGTTGCTGTTTCTGGATGCTTATTCTGGAATAAGGATACTTTGTTTCTCTTTAATCCATTTTGAAGGAAATAACCTTAAAAAAAAACCTGGACAAATTAACGGTTAAAAGCGTTTCGTTTAAGAGAAAGATATGTTCTGTGGAATTTATCAAGGCTTAGCTCTTCTTGGAGAATACTTTCTCCAAAAGCTTAGGCATATACAATGAGGAAGATGATGAAATGTCTTGTCTCATAGCAGAATTATTTTTTTTTCCTCCATGTGAGGCTGGAAGGATGGAACCTTAATAATAGTTCATGTTGCTTGGTTTTGGTACAGGGAACTGTATGGCTGTATGGGAAAATATGTCACTGCCACAGGAAAGTGAATCAAATAATACTTCCACCTCTGCCCCCTGTCATCACTGAGTACAAGCGAAGAAATTGTGATCACCTGTTTTAAAGCAAATTATTCCTTCAAGGATTGAGAGGGCCTGTCTCAATTTGTGTCCCTGTCCCTGCAACACTATGCATTCTCTGACCACATTGAATCAGATCTATCATATAATGTCTTTTTTCACTTTCCTGACTTCTGGTCTTCACAGAGTAGTTTAGATTTGAAAGAACTTGTGGGGAACTGTAGTCCAGCCCCCCACTTGAATGCCTGGATGGTTCGTATAGAGTATACATGAGCAAAGCATACCTGGGAAACAACAGTTGTGTTGGTCAAATTGAGAGGAATAATAGACTGCTGTTCATGAAGAGAATCTTCTTGGCATTTCTGGAGCATTGTGCTGTGAAGAGTAGTATTGACTGTAATAGCTAAACCTGTTTTACCTATTTTATGGCCGCTAGAGAGTCAGCGTAAAGGTACATGTTTAAGACCATCATAAATGGATGATGTTATGATCTAGTCTTACTTGCATAGGACAGGCTGTAGAAAACTAACATGATCCCAAGCAGCAGTACCGGCTGGGGTCTGACTAGCAGGGGTGTAGCCCTGCTGAAAGGAGCTCAGGGTCCCGGAGGATGGCAAGCTGAACTGGAGTCAGTATTGCGCCCTTGCAGCTGCGAAGGCAAACTGTCCTGGGATGCGTCAGGAAGCGTACAGCTGGAGCACGTCGAGGAACGTAATTATTCCGCTCAGCACTTGTTAGGCCACACCTGGAACACTGCTTCCAGTTTTGGTCTCCCCAGTTGAAGAACGACAGTGAAAAATTGGAGGGGATCCGGGAGGGGACGGAGATAAAGACTGATTAAAATGTTGGAGAGCTTGACACGTGGAAGAAAGGTTGAAGAAACTGATTCTCTTCATCCTAGAGAAGAGAATGCTTTGGGGATCTGATTGATCTTACCATATCTGAAAGGTAGTTGCAGAGAATATGGAGGTACTCCTTTCACAAGGATGCATGGTAACAGGTCAAGAGGCAATGGACACAAGTTGCTTCAGGGGAAATTCTATCGAGATGTAAGAAAAAATTCTCACTTTACATCCAAGCAGTGGAATAGGCTGCCCTGGGAAGCAATGTAATCTCCTTCCCTAAGAAGTTAAGGTTTGGCTTGACCCCGCCCAGGGTAACTTAACCTGATTTCAACAGAAAGTTATACCAAATGATCTCTAGGTCTTCCTTCTGACCTAGACTCTTCTATAATTCCATTCATCTTGTTTACTGAATGAATATCTTCAGTTATGAATAGTGTTATGTTTTAGATTGATAGCTTTGCATATGGTAAATTCTCTGCCTATTGAGCTTTAGTTTTAAAGATGGCAAAATTGTTTGAGTAATAGTTTTTTTTGCTGTTACTGTTCGCTCAGCTTCCAGTCCCTGTGGGTTTTGTGTTTTGTTGTTTGTTTGGGGTTTTTTTTGGGGAGGGGGGGAGGGGGCGTTGGTTGGCTTTTTTAGCTAGACTGAGAAGCTCTTTGCTGCCAGAAATCTATCACACCCCTGCCCATAGATGTCTTGTGAATAACGATCCAGGTAGTGCTTATCTTCTCTTGAATATATGAAATATATTTAGTGGCAAGTATCTTGCTATAGGCAAGTCCTATAAGTGGGCTTTTTTTCTTTTTCTTTTTTTTTTTTTTAAGTTAAGAACACAATTTAAGATTGTGTTGTTAATCTGAGTTTTAAATGTCCCTTGAGGAGTTTTAAACGTTCCTTGGGGAATATGGATGCCACAACCAGAGAGGCTGTCTACTAATGGTTCTATTAACATTATACATAAAGGAAGCACTTTCTCCTCTCTGTCAGTGTTTACTTAATGTTCCCATATTTGTCAGCTTACCTGTGCCAGAATTAACTTAACTTTCTTAGTAATGTAATGAGGAAAGTGGGGAAATACAGTTGAGATATTAATGAAGTTAAGAAAAAATGAACCATTTTTACCATTAAAGTAGCAGAGTTTAGATCACTTCAGTTTTTGATTCCATGATTGCTTGCAGTAATATTTTTCTAGATAGCCCGTAGCAGGTTATGTTAAGATTTACTATTATAAAACAGGGCCATAGGTGTTTCTGTTCTTTCTGGATACATGCCTGTCTCTGAGCGGATTTGTTTACTGTTGCATGTTTTTCTGATAGCAAGGTGTCCGTGACTGAAATCTGAATGACAGGAGATATGCGTTAATATGTATGTTGTTGCAAGACTAAGCTTACCTCTGCATTTACATCTTCTAGGGGGCCAAAGGTAAAGCCAGCCTGCCTAACTTCTTAGACCATATCATTGCTTCTGTGGTGGAAAATAAGAAGACGTCTGATGCTGCAAAACGAGCTAGTAATTTAGCTGACACACAGAGAGAGGTGAAGGAGATGGTAATGGGCTTAAATGTACTGGATCCACACACTTCCCACTCTTGGCTGTGTGATGGAAGACTCCTTTGCCTTCATGATCCTAGCAACAAAAACAACTGGAAGATCTTCAGGGAGTGCTGGAAACAAGGCCAGGTGGGTGATGACAAATAGCCAACCCTTGCTGCTTGTAACTGTCCTGAAATTTTAACCTGTACCTTGGTTATTGACAAGTCCATGCAGACTACCAGTTGCTCCTGAGTGAATATGATGAACGAACGTTTCAACTGCAGCGCTAGAACCAGCAGATAGAGCAGCCCTGTCCACTCCATGCTGTACTGACTCGAGCCCATGTGCCCTTGCATGTTGACCTTTTCTCAGCTTACCAGTATGAGGGTGTTTGTTGTGACAGCCTTTTTAGTCGTGGTGTGGTTTATGCAGAACCTGCTCTACTACAGCCCAGTAGTGAATCCACTATTTCCTCCATGCATCATAGCATCTACCCCACACGTGATGCTTTATAGCTTCAGGGAAAGGTCCATCCTTTCCAGCTGCAGCATGTACAAGAATAAAAGTGCTGCATGCAGTAATTTCTGCTGAATTTCTCCTGAAATTTTTGGGTGTACTTGATGCAGTGTCTCATCCTGAGCCTACAGCCTGTGTGAACCCAAGTATTGTTTTGAACTTGGCGTCTTATCTATTGAGCACTCTCCTGGCTTGTCTGAAGGGTTATCAACCAGTTAGGCAAGAGACTGGACCGTAGACCTGCTGCCAGGAGAGCCGCTTTCTTAGATCTCAATCCATAGTGCTGCAGCTTAGACCTCTCCAGAGAGTCGTAAAGATTGGCCTGGTCAGACAAGCTGAATCTTAAAAAAATGAGTGAGTAGCTGCTGTTGCAGAGGAAGTGTACTCGTAGCTCTAACAGAATATGATGTCCATTGGTGTTCAAACTGTGTTCTTGGCACTTGGTTCTGCAGCTCCCTCTGACGCTGTTACCTTCACCAACTACTCAGAATTGAGACCATTGGTGGTAGACAGTTATGTCCATCATCATCTTTTCTGGAGAAGTCCTTGTTGTCGGCTGTTCTCTTGTTATTGTGCTAATGCTCTTGACACTCACATTCCGTACTTATTTGTGGTCGCTCACAACACATGTGGACTGCTGAGCTGTGGCGGAGGGACAGATCAGGCTGCATGTTCCTCTTCTGGCATTCCTGCCAGAAGCAGAGTACTTTTCAGCTAAGTTTAGTGCGTCCCATGGGACTGCGCATTCACTGGGTCTCCTGGGCACAAGCCTAACGAGCACATAGCCATGAGAACTGCGGAGAGGATTGTGGCACCACCAGCCAGAGTTACCAGTTCTTGTTTCTGACTTCTCTAGCCAGCTGCTAATAGGTGGAGGAGGCTACTGTGCAGCACACCCTCGCTTGTCTGACTGGAAACTTAGCTTGCTGCTGGTATTGCCAGCTTTCCCCCTAATCGCAGTTACCTTCTTGTCCTGATTTTTTTTTGTAGTGTACAGGGGTCTCTTCTCTTTTTTGAACCTGTTGCATCTTTCTGATTTATGAAGGATCATTCATTTGCAGAGCTGTGGTGTCAGTCATCTGCCTGACTTGGCAAAGAGCTCCTTAGTTTCTGGTCAGTATGCTCAGCTAATTTTCTTGACCCTCTCTGTCAGCAGATAATACTGTCTGTCTCAGGAGGATCCAAAATATTTTGGGAGCTACTTACCATAGATGTACTTGTCAGTTTCTCTGCAAATGAAACTGGTTAATCACCAGGTGCAAGATGCTGCACTTGGCTGCGAGGTTCTTGAGTGTTAATGAATCCTGAGACTCATTATGGAGTCTAAATATGTGATTACCGACCTTCTGTCAGATGCATAGCTTGCAGTGTGCATCGCCTTCCATGTTGGTGCACGGTCTGAGGCTGTGGCCACAACTGTCATGCTCATGTACTGTTTGCGACCCTCTATTTTAGGCTTCGCCCCAAGATGTGCTCAGTGATGCTTTTGGATGACTTTATCATTCAGAGGACCCCTCGTATAGCAACAGACTAGGCGAGTCCCTTGCTCATTCAAGGATTCTCCAGTGGTGTTGCACTCACTTAAGTTTCCCGCTGAAATGTGAAAAATAACCTAACTGAACCTCTCTCATTCCTGCACAGGAGAGAGCAGGTGACCCAGGCAGGTGTCGCTGTCTTGACAAGGCTATTCTAAACAGAACTTCTTCAAGCAGAGATTCTCTCAACAAACTCTGCTCTGTCACAGTTCTCCCTTTGCTGACATCCTCCTGTACATCCCAGCTGTACCTTTAAAAGTGAAGTCAAAGAACACTAATTCCACCACCATCCCCCAAATCATCTTCCCCTTCCTATTTTGTGGGCTGGAAAAGGTTACTTGGAAAAATCCATCTGGGGATACTGTAAGGACTCTCATTCTGTAGCAACCTGTTCTTTTCTGAATTTTTATGCTAGGCTTTAAGATTTGGGGTGGTGGTAGAGATTTTTTTTTGTTTTCTCCTTGTAGTCTGAGAGCAGATTTGGCAGGAAATGTCTACCAAGTCCGCTATCCTTTTATCTTGCAACCCTAGCTGTGTTCTTCATTAGAGAGAACGTTTTCTTCCATGAGAAATTCTCTGCTTAATAGCTGGAAGGGTTCTACTAGGTTGAATAGATTTCTTTATATTATTATTTTTTTAGTTGTTAAGTTCAAGTGGTCAAGTGAATACAGCAGGGATCAAAATTTGTCATTATTTTCCTGGACTGAAGAAAACTAGTTTATCCATCAGCTTAAAGTCTACCTGGCAACAGTTTCCACCCATCCTGTGAAAGGTTCTGTTATTTTACTCCTCGTCCATGATCTGCAGGTTTTTGTAGAATATGATTAAAACCTTTCCATTGCCTTAATGTTACAGTTCCTGCTGGGATCATGGAATATATTTAAACTTGAGATCGGTGTATCTGCTCTGTCATCTTACGGAGGTTTGCTGCTTGTCAGGGCCTCACATCTGGGACATAGTGGGAAGGCTGCCAAACTTGTCTGTTCCTCAGATATTTACCCTCTGCTGCTTTTCAGTATTGGCATGAACAATACTACCAGGGAGACCTGGACAGTGTCAAGAAGTGACTGTATGGCTCTGGGAGTAGTGGTCAAGGCTATGGAGCCCAGGTGGTTTTCTTAATCCTGCCGGTGAGGGGTGGAGGGGTGGACTGATCCTGCATGTCAACCATTGTTTGCACAGCTGGTTTTGACAACAGGGTTTTGGGTTTTATGGTGATGGGGAACCTCTTGGAGGATTGAGGTCTGCTTGGAAGACACGGGATCTATCTAAGTGGAGCAAAAGCATCTTTAGGGTGGTAGGCAAGCAACGTGGAGTCATGTGAACAGGAGAAATCTCAGACTTAAGAAAACAGGGATGAAAGACGTCCACCTCAAGCATACGCACATAAGTAAGGAACTGTGTACATCACATCATTGTGAGGAAAACTGTCATACCGTTTCTGGGAAATCAGCATGACTAGGTGCCTTTCTGAAGTGCCCATAGACTAATGCAGACAGCATGAGGAACAAACAGGAAGAATTGCAGTTGTAACCGTGTGCAGTTGCACAGCCACAATCTCATTGGTATGATGGAGAAGTGGTGGGATAGCTCGTGCAACTGTAGCATGACAAGGGATAGGTACAGGCTGTTCAGGAAGGACATTTCAAGAATAGACAGGCCAGGAAGATGAGGAAGGAGCATTGCTGTTTGTGTGAGGGAGTAGCCAGAATGCATGAAACTACATCGGAACGGATGATGAGCCATTTGAGAGCTTATGGGCCAGGATTAGTGAGCAGACTAATGTGGGCAATGTTGTGGCAAGTATCTGCTACAGACCACCTGATCAAGAAAAAGTGATAAGGCCTTCTTCAGACAACTGGAGGAAGCCCTATGTTCACGTTTCCTGGGCCTCATGGGGCCACCGTGTCTGCTGGAGGAACTGCACAACAGGTCACAAGCACTCCTGAAATTTTCTGGAGTGCATTGATGACAACGCTGTGACAAGGACCCATTTAGAGAAGGGTCCTCTGCTGGACCTCATGCTTAAACGCAAGGAAGAACTGCTTGTTGATGTGAAGGTTTGGCTGCAGTGACTATCAGATGGTAGGGTTCAGCTCAAGATCCTTAGAGGAGGGAGTAAAGCAAAAAAGAATGATCACAAGCCTGGGCTTCAGGGGTGCAGACTTCCACCTTTTCAGGTATCTGCTTGGAAAAATCCCATGGGATATGGTCTAGAAGAGAAGAGGGGTTGAGGAATGCTGGTTGAATCATGCTTAACATGCCTCGTAGCCTTCTGTGATGAGACAACTGGCTTGGTGGAGGAGGCAAGAGCACTGGATGGTTTTTATCTTCACTTTAATAAGTCTTTTGATACTGTCATAATGTCATCAGACAAACTGATGAAGTACAGACTAGACAAGTGGACAGTGTGGTGGATCAAAAACTGACTGAAATGCCATGCTCAGAGTGTTGCGATTGCAGTCACTAGTGGTGTACCCTAGGAGTTCAGTATTGGGTTGAGTACTATTTAGCATCCTCCTTAATGACCTAGATGTGACAGAATTCATATACCATCAGCAAGTTTGCAGATGATACAAAACTGTGAGGAATGGCTGATATGCCAGATGGTGGTGCTGCTAT
>RSEF01000013.1:20534016-20551377 GCA_003993805.1 Himantopus leucocephalus
GGAAATCTCATCAATGTGTATGAATACCTGATGAGAGGGAATGCGGAAGAGGGAGCCAGGCTCTTCTCAGCAGTGCCTGCTGATGGGACAAGAGGCAATAGGTACAAATCAAAAACTGGGAAGTTCAACCTGAATGCAAGACGACACTTTTTTTAGTGTGAGGGTGGTCACTTCCAACCTAAATGGTTCTGTGTTTCGGGGGGTGGGGGTGGGGGGTGTGTCTTTTTNGGGTGTGTCTTTTTTTTTTTTTTTCTGAAGTTGACAGGAGTAAAGTAGCAACCCCCTTTTTGTTTTCTTAAGCCTCACTCTTCTGGAGTTGAGGTTTTATTGCTGTCTTCTTCAACTTAAGGGCTATGTTGTGTTATATTTAAAAACCAAGGCCATTTCTGTTATCTCCAAAGTTGTTTACTTTTCCTCCATTCATTTCTGAATGAATAGTTGTCCTCACTTAGGGACTAAAATGGATACTAGTCCTGTTACATGCCATTGGGCAATCCAGGTGAAGCAGTGGTTAGTTACTAGAGTGTTTTTAAAGAACTTAACTTTGGAGTTGCTGATAATAGTTCTGTAGGTGTCTTTGCCTAACGTGCTGATACTGCTAGAACATCTAGGGCCATCTGTGCTCCTCAGGGTTGCTCTGAGCTCTTCATTTGAGTAAAACCAGCACCTCCAGATCATTGTTAATATATAGGGCACAGCTTGGAATTGATTCAAACTTGCACAGACCTGTGAACTGTCATTTGAACATAGGCAGCAGTTACTAAACATAGAGTTCTTCAGGTGAGATAGTCCATGTGCAAGTTCACTTCATGCCCCCTTTTCCTTTTCTCAAGTCTTGTAACTTGCTCTAGAGGTTGCAGGGTGAGAGGAACTGACAAGGTCTTGGCCAGTATTGGGAGGATTGTCTGGTATACCTTTTCCTGGTATTGTTAGTTTAGCAAATGCGTTGAGCATTTATAGGGAGAGGCCACTCAAATCTCCGAGTGGAATGTATATACATGGTCAGCCTAAACATCCTAAAACCACTTTTGCAAGTGAACAGCCACTTTTCCGCTACCTAGTTTTGTACTAGGGAATTAATGATCCATGATTATGCATAAAGAATGAGTGAAATAGTTAAAAAATTCATATGAGAATATGAAAATTTAATATGAGAAGGCTTTACTACAAATGCTGTTTCTAGTAGTAGTAGCGTTTGTCCTTAAAAAAAGGATGAGTGGTGGGACTCAACACCCGCTGTACTTCCACAGGTGGATTGACGTTGGCTGACTGCCGGACCCCCACCCAACCACTCGCTCACTCCCCCTTCTCAGCAGGACAGGGGGAGAAACTAAGGTGGAAAAGTTTGTGGTTCAAGATAAAGACACTTAGTGATTGCTGTCATGGGCAAAACAGATTCAACTTCTGAGAAAGTAATTTAATTTATTGCCAATTAAAAATAGAGTAGGATGGTGGGGGACAAAGACAAAGCTAAAAACACCTTGCCCCACCCATACCTCCTTCTTCCTAAAGGCTCAGCTTTACTTCTTCATCACTGACTCTTCTACCTCTTCGCGTGGCACAGAGGGGATGGAGAATAATGGGGGATGCTGTCAGTTCGTAACACTTCGTCTCTGCTGCTCCTTCATCCTCACACTTCTCCCCGCTCCAGTGTGGAGTCCCTCCCACGGGATACCATCCTTCACGAACTGCTCCAGCATGGGCCCTCTCCATGGGCTGAAGTACTTCAGGAATAGACTGCTCCAGTGTGGGTCCCCAACGGGCCACAGTTTCTGCCAGAAGTCTTGCTCCTGCATGGACTTCTTTCCGAGGGACGTAGGTCCAGCGTGGGCTATCCATGGGCTGCAGCTTCCTTCAGGGCATCTTCCTCTGCTGCAGCATGGGGTCCTCACAGGCTGTAGTGTGGATATCTGCTCCACGATGGTCCTCCACAGGCTGCAGGAGGGCAACCTGCTTCACCATGGTCTCTTCCACAGGCTGCAAGGGAATCTCTGGAGCACCTCCTCACCCTCCTTCTTCACTGACCTTGGTGTCTGCAGAGTTGTTTCTCACATTTCCCTCCCCCTTCTCCCCTCCCCAGCAGCTGTGGAGCATTTTTTACACTTTCTTATTGTCACAGAGGTGCCACCAGCATCAATTATGGGCTCAGCTTTAGCCAGCGATGGGTCTGCTGGAGCCAGGTGGAACCATCTGTGTCTAGCACGGGGCAGGTCCCAGCCTCATCTCACAGAGCCCACCCCTGCTGCCAGCACCTTGCCGTGTAGACCTGGTACACTTGCCTTAGTAAGTCTAATACAGTACCACTTCTAAGGCAACATGGACTGGAACTGAAGTTTGCTTTGACTCTGGTTATTTGTTTGATGCACAAAAATCAGACATGGATGAAAATAGATTTGTGGTGTCTTTTGTATGATGGTAGCCAGGAGTCTCAGCTCTTAAGAAAGTTTGGCTGCATGTGTAAGAAATTTGGTTATGGTGGAGTAAGCATTCATCTTTGTATTCTCAGCCCGTGCTGGTATCTGGTGTCCATAAGAAGTTGAAGTCAGAGCTTTGGAAACCAGAAGCTTTCAGCCTGGAATTTGGAGATCAAGATGTAGATTTGGTGAACTGCAGGAACTGTGCCATAATTTCAGACGTGAAAGTGCGTGACTTCTGGGATGGCTTTGAGATAATATCTAGTAAGTAATATCTATGGCTGACTAGTTTAACTGAGCAGTTTGTCTTGCTACCTTCAACTCCTCCTTTTCCACCTATTTTCTCAAAAAATAATAATTTTAAAAAAATCCAAATAGCTATCAGTGTCGTGCAAAGAAGCCATTGCTCCTTAGATGTAGCGCACCTAGAAAATACTTTATTGGTGAAGATTAGGGCAGGGCTGCCCAAGAAAACTTCATCTGTTCTGCAGTGTGTTGGTGTGTGTTACTTTCATGTATCAAAAGATGATTCATTTCATGGGAAACTACTACTTTTTTTGAACTTTCCCCAGTGAAATTATTCATCAGTTACCTAAGACAGTAAGTAAATGGACTACCTTTACTCTCCTTCCATAGTCAGCATTTATTGTAAAATTAAAGGGAAGCTGCAGAGCTAAACCAAACTAGGCTTTTGATGCTAAAACTCAGACTTGGTGGAATACATCAACTAAATAAACTTGACGTTGCAAATTATGTTTATAGTAGATAGATCATCTGCAAGTACAAATATAAGTTTATCTGTATTATGAATAGCAATGCTGTATGCGTACCTCATGTGATAACACATTACTTAATGCTTGCGTTCTTCTTTGAGAACACCTGTCAAATGTGGATGTGGAAGCTAACCAGTTAAAACTCCTGGGGATATAATTGGTCAGATTAAAGAGCTTCCAAAAAGCAGAGTGCTCTCTTTTAGGTTGTATGTACTTAGGTCAGAGTGGTCTTATATTTACAGATGTTAGAGTTGTAGTGGTCCATTGCAATGTTGCTGATTTTAGCGTTGTGTACAAAAATGTTTTCCGTATTTATTGCTTTGTGCACATAGCAGAAATAGTGAACTATTGGATGAGTTTGTGGAATGTTTGTTCAACAGAAAACAAAATGATAGATTTGTAGACCAAGAATATTCCCTTCCCTAGTCATTTTCAAGTCAAAGAGCTCCCAACTTTTGACTTGTTTTTATATGATTCCAAGTACAGAGTCTTATGTTTTGTACTGTTAAATTTCGTACTATTTCTGTTGTTCTTCAGAAATAAATGGCCTAGAAGGATATAACGGTGTGGTCTTTCTGTGTATTAATGGTAACTGGGAAACTTCACAAACTCTTTGCTTTTGTGCTAGGGTCATTCATGAAAATAGTAAATTTGTATGGGTCAAGTTATCTTTGAGAAATGTTATTTGTAGTTTGTCTCCAGGCAGATATGCTCCTTTCATCAAAATCAGCTGCTGCCTTTCTTTTAGACAATGCCATTACCCCACATTAGGTGAGAAATGTTAGTGATCTAGGTTGGAAAACCTGATCACTTCTGCTGGTTTCTTTTAAATGCATTTTATTTGGTGTTTTTCAGCCATGTGCAATCCCCAATTTAGAAGAGTATTGTTTGCTACTAGTCCACCGTTGTCACACACTAACTTGTATGAAAACTGTTTGCAAATTATATAATGACTCTGACTTCTGCATTACATGAATTTTAGATTCCTCAAATATATGGCTGGTTCCCCCCACCCCCACCCCGCGTTAAGTTTTTTAAGAGATGTAGAACAGCCACTGAATTTGGAGGTGTTAATGAGATAATCCTTTAGTTATTCTGTATGATACTTTATTTTAGTTAATTTTAATTTGTGCTGTTTACTTTTAATATCTTTGAGTTCTAAGTGGACTTTTGGCAGATCTAACTTTTTGTTTTGATTCTTCTTAAACCTGTTTTTCTTTGCTGATCAGATGTTTTCTGGGTTTTGTCCAGTTTTGTGTAATTTGTCAGATCTGTGTGTTTTCCTCCAGGTAGCTCTTCACTTTGTCCTTTGTGAATAGCCTTCCTACACGTTTCTTCTCCTTGTTTGGAATAAAGATCCTTGATGAGTTCAAAATCTTGAATACAGGAAGTTCTGAAACATCTTTAAATTCAAGTCCTTGAGCTTTTCAGTTCACTTGCCTTTCTAAAATCTGTAGCTCATCAAAATATGTTTTCTTTAAACCAGTCACTTTGGTTTACATATCTGCAGTTCTTAAGTCCTTTTTGATTTCAGTAAAATGATTTTTTTGTATTGCAAACTTAGGCTGTCTTCTGTAGCCTGTTGATACATAACGCAGATGTGATTCACAGGTCTCCAAGTCCTAGTTTCTTAGATACGCTTTCTCTTCTGGTGCTCTCAGCAGCTCTGCTAGGTCTGGGTAAGATCAGTTGCTTTTTGTTTGGCTGACAATCCTTGGTAAGGTAGGAAGTGGTGAAGGATGTTACTTTCTGGGGAGAAGGGGATGTGAAGGCGTCAGACTGCAGTACACCCTGTTTTCCAACTGGTAGCTTCGTGTAGAGTTGCGAAGAATCTGGTAGAAGAGTGAACTTTGTTTCTCTCTAAATGTTAGGCTGAGTTGTCTAAGCTGCCGCACGTACTGCTTCCTCTTAGCCATTGTGACATCTGAGGCGAAACAGCGGTTGATGTGGTCAATGCTGTCATACTGTACATCCACTGTTGCGTACGTAATGTCGTCTTTGTGCTACCAGCTTTCTGCGTTACCAGTCAGGACTCGCGTACAACTCTTGAGGTGAAGAACAAATGGGTGACTTCGGCACCCTGCTAATTTGAGTGCCTCCAGCAAAGAAGAATTCAAAAAACTAAAAGCTGTCTTCCTCAGTAATCATTTAGCTTTTTTGAGTGTGGTGTACCATGGTTTCTTGCTTTACACTGAGCTAAGGATTGATTTCAGTGCATGAAACAATAACTTTAATTTTATAGAAGCACCACTCCTCTTGAAATTAAAGATAAAACTCTAGACTTTGGTAAAAGTAGTAAGGCAGAATGCTTTGGAAAGGCTTGTTTTCGAAGTTGAATACAAACTATTCTAAAACTTAGCAGCTGTACAAGATTTGTCAAACTTCTGCTGTAGGTAATGATCTCTCTCTCTCTCTCTCTCTCTCTGTAATTGTTAAACTGTTGTTTGGTCGTACTATGATAATGCTTGGAAGCCCAAACTAAAATCAGAATCCATTTTTCTGTGCAATATAAGAGGTCTTGCTAAAAAAGACTTCCAGCTTAAAGAAGGTATTGTGCTGTGGTAAAAAGGTATCACATGAAGAAATCTTAATTTGTTTCTTGCAGAACGGCTCAGGTCAGATGATGGTCAGCCAATGGTACTAAAGTTAAAGGATTGGCCTCCGGGGGAGGACTTTAGAGATATGATGCCTACAAGGTCAGTAAACCTTAGTATCAATGCCTGTAGGACTGCTATAGGCACTACAGGAGGAGAACATGCCTGTATTCTTTTTGCTTTCTAGGTTTGAGGACTTAATGGAAAATCTTCCTCTTCCTGAATATACCAAGAGGGATGGCAGACTGAATTTGGCTTCTAGGCTGCCAAGCTACTTTGTCCGTCCTGACTTGGGTCCCAAAATGTACAATGCCTATGGTATGTGAGAATAGTTCTGCAGATGTTGATTTTTGTGACTCCTTATTACACTCTTTATTATACTTAGTGCCTATGCAAGGCTGTGGCATTAATCAAAACTCAGTGCTTATCCTAGAGCACAGTGTCATTTTTTTTTTTAATTGGTCCTGCGATCTATTCCTGTGCTAGTCCCCTCTCTCAGATGTGTCCTTTTTTGCTGTGTGGTTTCCAGGAGATGTACGTATGGTAAGTTAAGTTATTTCATTGCTGTGTAAAGTTAGCCTTCTAGAAAGCTTTCTCAGGCAGGTTATTTCTGTAAGAGCTTAAATAGAATTTGATTTTATTTTACACTCTATTATAGGCTTAATTACTGCAGAAGACAGACGAGTTGGTACCACAAACCTGCACTTGGATGTATCTGATGCTGTTAATGTCATGGTGTACGTTGGGATTCCCATCGGGGAAGGGACCCATGATGATGGTAATGTTTGAGGAAAGCTGTTTTCTGTCCATTAAAAATCAATTGTGTGTGAGAGAAAGCACGCTGTACCTTTTATTGTTTAAGCTTGTCATATCTATGAGATATGACATAGATAGTCAGGGCAGGGGGGTTGGAACTAGATGATCTTCAGGGTCCCTTCCAAACTAAACCGTTCTATGATTCTATGTAACCCAAATAGCAAACTGCCATGTATATGTCTGTAGCACATATTTAAAAGTGCTTCATTGGTTCCCAACTGTGGAAGCAGCAGAGTTTTGCTGGAAATTAGATATGTCCCTGAAGAAAGGAAGAGAAAGTGTGGTAAGTTAGTTTTTCTTCTCCTTGTATTTGAATAATCATAGTTAGTTCAGTTTGAATTCATGACTGAGCTTTGTGATTAGCTGTCAATTGACACATTTCCTGAATTTTGTTAAGATGAAGCTTGACGTGATTAGAAAGGGCAGTGTATGATGCAGCAGTTGCAGTAGCAACGTGACTGGATTTAGTGGCTCAAAATGCTCCTTCCTCTTCTATATGTCAAAAATCAGAAGCTTTGTAGTCATACCACTCTTATGTGCATTCCCCTTTCAGAGGTTCTGAAAACAATTGATGAGGGAGATGCTGACGATGTAACAAAGCAGCGAATCCATGAAGGAAGAGAGAAACCTGGAGCATTGTGGCACATCTATGCTGCCAAGGATGCTGAAAAGATACGGGAACTTCTCAGGAAGGTATGTTGGTTACAAAGGAGGCTTGAGCCTACAGGATTCCTTGACTAACTTACTTACAGGAGCTGAATGATACAAATTGCTATCAACATCAAGTGCGTAGGTATTCTAATACTGTCCTTGAGGACATTAATAGTTATTATGCTCCCAGGTTTTCAGCCTTGTCTAGAATCTTCATAGTAATGCACATGTCACTAGTTAAGACCTAAATGAGCTTAATGAAAGTAGTGTTCTACCTTGAAATAGTTCGTTTGTTATGTTTTTGGTACAGAGCTTTTTGTGAGCCAGCAATATCAAGGTGCTGTGTCATGGTTTCACCCCCACCCCATATCTTGGCCCTAGGTTGGAGAAGAACAAGGCCAAGAAAATCCCCCAGATCATGACCCCATTCATGACCAAAGTTGGTACTTGGACCAGACCTTACGTAAGCGACTCTATGATGAGTATGGTGTACAAGGCTGGGCAATAGTGCAGTTCCTTGGAGATGCTGTGTTCATTCCTGCAGGTGCTCCCCATCAGGTAAGTATGCCAACGCTAGGCCGTGTTGACAAATGGAATTGAATTTGAGGCACAACAGAACTGCGACTTCAAAATAACTGTTAGTTAATATTGCTGGCTCAGGTTCTTTCTTTTACTTATGCTGTTCTTACAGAAACTATTTGAATTGGATCTTAGTCATTATATTAGTAAAAATTACATAAATAACTGAATGACGTGTGTGGTACTGTGCTGGGATTAAGAAAAAAAAAAATTAGGGGGAATGGTGGGAAAACACTTCTGTGTAGTGAAACTTCAGCCAAGGGAACAGAATTCAAAAAAAGTGTGGAGAACAGTAGAGAACTTGCTTTAGGGAACACTAGTATATGTGGGAGAGTAGGGAACATGTGAGATACCATGTATTTTGTTCTGGTTTTACTATTAGACACAATTCTGTGCAAGATCAAGTAGGCTTAAGTTCCTATTTCTGATAAGTTAATGTGGAAGAACCTAACATACGTGGTGGGAGGGTTTGGGGGTTTTTTTTGGCTTTGTATGGCTCGTTCAATCTTGATGTATCTATCATTTGATATGGGGTCTTTTAGGTCCATAATTTGTACAGCTGCATTAAAGTGGCAGAAGATTTTGTATCTCCAGAACACGTGAAGCACTGCTTCCGCCTGACCCAGGAGTTCAGGCACCTGTCTAATACTCACACAAACCATGAGGATAAACTGCAGGTATGCATTTTATGACAGTGGTGACTAAACATATCCTGTGCTTTGCCAGCTTTGTTCAGTACGAGAAACATGTGGCTAATGATTTAAGAAAAAGTAACAACTTTCCACAACTTTGGAGGTTCTTATTTGATAAGTATTTAAAAAGTAATTAATGCACCTGTGTCTGCAGTATTATGTAAAAAAAAATTAGTAATAAACTTTTGGATTTCCAGAGAACTTTCCCACTGTTGGACTAGTGCACGTGTCAGTATTAATAACTTTTTAAATGACTGAATCCTGAATGACAGTGAAGCGTAGCAGAAAAAAAAGCTATTAAAAAGGAAAAAGCAGTGCTTTGTTTTAAAGAGATATGTTAGTTTGAGCAAGGACATTTGTATTTGTTTCTTTATTGCTTAAAGGAAAACTGCTCTGAAAGTGAAGGCTTGCGTATTTAAGTCAGGTATATGTTTAGCGGTGGACTCGACGATCTTAAAGGTCTTTTCCAACCTAAATGATTCTATGATTCTAAATTACTCTCAAACAGGAAAATCCGATGTGTTCTGATTTGAAGAAGTGTGACTGCTTAAACTAATAATTATGCACAGAACATATTATGCACTGAAGTAGTACATTGTAAGACAGTAAATTCTATAGAGCGAGGACTGTAGGATACCTTTTTTGGTTTCACCTATATATGCTTCTGAAGAGTTAGTAGCTAGTTAGTTTGCAAATTTTGTTGTCAGCATTTTTTGTGTATTAGTAATCTCATGCATGTAAAATGAAGGCGGGCAGAGATCTGCAGAATGGCTGTTCTTGCCAAAGTGAGTACTCAATATATAGCTGTTCTTCAGTATGTCACCCAAGAATGTCAGAACTTATCAAGTTAATTCTCTCAAACAATTCAGTGAAAAATTGCTATAAATTTCTGTATGCATTTGTACAGGATTTCAAAGGAAAACAGAAGTAGGATCAGCTCTCGTTGTGGGGATCCAGCTTCTAGCACTGTACCTCTTCAGCTGTAGTGATACAGATGTGGATGTGTAAATAAATTAAGTTGCAAATGAATAATGCTTATTATTTAAAAAAAAAAAAGGGAAAAACAAAAGTAACTGCTGGCAAAGTGGAACTCAGTAGTCCTGTGGATAAGAATACTGGTTGTATTTGTGCCTTGCAGCCAACCTTTACTGGTTTTCTGTGTCATTTTTTATAGTATTTTTATATAAACATTTGTCTCTATTTACATATATATATATATATAAAAATACACAGAGACAATAACTGTTGCATAAATGATACCAGAGACTGAGGTCGTGTACGTCAGGGAAAAATGATGGTGCTTAGCAGTTCGTTGAGCAAGTGCAATTAAGCTACTCACTTAGAGGTGAAACTGTTCCATTCAATACCTAGAAACTGAATTCAAATAATTTAGATCAGAAAAATCAGAAACAAGATAGAGCTTTGATTGTTAAATAGCTAAGCGTGGAACAGATTGCTGTGAGTACTAGCGGATTTTTCATCTCTGCTCTTCCTTGCCCTTCTGGAAGACGCACACATTAGAAGAATTTCTAGCAATAACATGAGTTATAACATATGTTGCTGGGTGACCAGAAAATGAGTTAATAAGTCAGTGCAGGTGTCTTAAAATATTTGTCTTGTAACTGTGCCAGTTAAAATTTGTGCTATTGATATCCTGAAGCAGTGATAGTATATATTTTGTGTATACGTGCCAGCTATTAAGAATTCCGCTGTCAAAGTTGATTGCATTGGTATATAAGATTCTCCTTGTTAGTCTGTAGAAGCTGATTTTTCTTTTTTCCTGTTACAGGTGAAGAACATTATCTACCATGCAGTCAAAGATGCTGTTGGCACACTGAAAGCTCATGAATCCAAACTAGCTAGATCGTAGGAATTGCTAATTCCAAATGCCCTGTGAAGTAAGCCTTTTGCTCACAGTTTATACAGGGACTGCACATGACTGCCTCTGCCGGAGCAGAGGCTTCTCACTAAGAGCTGGTGTGGTCAGTATTACACACACTCTTCAGCCACTGTTTTCTACGCTGCCTCAACACTGAAGGTCTAACGGAAGGTCGCACTGTTACATGCAGAATTCCAGATCCTACGAAAGGTGCCATGTCCCTTTCCTGTGGCCTTTTGCAAATTGGAAGAACATGGAAACCACTTGGTGTTCCTGCATATTATGATTAGAAATGGTATAAAGAGTGTGGATGTTTTTTTTCCTCATGCCTAGTTAGTCTCCACGAAATTAGAAGGAATGTGCTGGAGGTGGGTTGTCCTACTGCAGACTTAGTTGATAGCTGCTGGAGCGTGACCAACAGTAGCCCAACTGCAGAAATTTAAGCAAACTTCCCATGTGAGATACAGGCCAAGGAAAAGAATAAAGCTATTCTCTGCACTCCCCCTCTTGTAGCCGTTTCTCTATACACTGTAGAGTTGCAGAAATAAAGGGAGAACCCACTTTTTTTCCCCAGGAGACTCCAGAAATAGGAGAATTGTGTATTTAGTGAAAAACTAGGTTTGTAGTGAAACAGTTAATATTTCATGAAAGTAGATATTTTTAGTATTTTTGAAGTACCACAACTGTTCCTGGATTTTCAAGGAAAGGCGCATTACATTTAGTCTTCCTTTCAATAAAATCAAGAAGTGATTTTTAGAAAGCAGTCCAAAATAGCACAAAAACAGCCAAAGGAGAGTGAATAGAAATTGACACCCCACCTCCCTTGCCCATATTCCTCACCCAACTTCCCCCCTCTCCCTACGCCACCCTGCTTCCTCACAATGAGAAGTAAAAAGGAGTATAAACTCTGTTCTCATGTGGAGATGTTGTACATCTCCCACAGCACTGGTGACTGCAGGCAATAGTTCACCCAATACCAGTGCTAGCTGAAAACATCTATCCTTTCCAAAGTGAAGGAAAAGTTAACTTTCAGTGTGAACTTTGTCCAGAACTATTTTAAGTAAAATGTTCCTGCTTGATAGAACTGTATTCAGAATTTACTAATGTCAGCATTGATGCAATGGATTTCATTGTCGGGTACATGGGGAAATGTATCTACCTTATATCCAGCTGTACTGTAGTGCCACCTGCAGGCCTGTTAATATGTTCACGGTTATTTCATTTTTTTAAAAATAAAAGTCATTTACTGTAACAGCCTGGGCAGCTTCTTTCAGACTTGTGCACTGATCTTCCTGCTTTCAGTGTGTCTCAGCTTCTGCCTCTGGCAGCGTAGGCTGCCTGTTGGCTTCTTGCCCTGTCTGTGACAGAAGGTTTGGGTGCTTCGTGCCCCAAGTACGTACTGGGAGCCTACCAAGCTGCCCAGAGATTCTTGATTCTCAGAGATAGTTTGGGTAGAGGACCTGTCTTGTCATAAACAAGGTCTCTTGTGCTGTGCTCCTCACCTCTCACTATCCTCCCAGCAGGCTGTAGTCCAGCGCTGCCCTCTCCACTGCAGACGCAGACAGGGTGGTAAAGGTTCCCTGGTTTCTGACCGTGGAGGCTGTGATGGCAGCAGCAGTTCTGTTTGCTGACATGTGCTGTTCTGGCAGCCTCTCAGGTTGGTTACTGGGTGGGAGTAGTGCACCCCCGGGCTTTTGCTGCCTTGGTACCCTGCAGCTGTCCCGTGAATGTGGGCTAATTCAGCCCGCTACAGGTGAAGAGGATTATCCCAGATCCATAAACCATTCAACTTCAACATATTCCTATCGTGCAGAACTTCTTGTGCACTTCTGTTGTACTCTTTGCATACAACCCATTCGGAATGGTTAATTATAGCTGAGCTGTTTCCCTCATTTGTGTGTGTGTCTGTGTATATCAGCAATTAGAATTCGATAAAGATCAAAAAGACAAAAACTCGGCTCTGTGTAATGCAGTAGCTTCGGTCATTTCCAATGCAGTGTTCTACACTAAGAGTTCTGGATCTCATGTGGAACCTGTGTTTGGTTTGAGTCTATCAAACATTGTTTCTGTCTCTTGAATTTCCTCTTTTTTTAATCATAGAGTACAATCAATGTAAAGCAATATTCAGCCAAAATCAGAGCAATGATTTGCACAAAAATTGTAGATTAAAATTAAGAAATAGGTAGCAATCTAGGTTTTAGACCAGATGAGGACAGGAAGAATTTGTAAATTGGTCTGGCAAATCAATAAATCAGTTCTAGTAACTTACATTGGAAAACTTTTATCCTTTATCTGGATTGTATGCATCAGGAGATGGAGACTACCTCTGCTTTTGGCAATTCTTTCCAAGTAGGTAACTTTTTTTACGTGGGGCCCAAATTTGCATTTATGTAGATTTAGAATCCGCTTGTGAGTTCTTGCTTGTTTTCCACCAAGAGAGGGTCTTCAGTTGATTAAATACTGTAATTGTCAGCCCTTAGAATTGTGTTCAACTCATTAAAATTTAGCTGTTACTGCGCAGCGACTTCAGAATTTCTGAAATAGGATTTTCATGTATTGTGTATCTGCAAACATAGGTTTTTATTTATAAATACTAATCAGATATAAATATATATAGATCGCATATAACATTCATATATTTATAGAGCATAAATCATACATTAAATATACACAAATATAAAGTGTAATATATTTTTTATATACTTATATAAAACCCAGACAACTGCAGGGGTTTGTTTTCCTTCAAACATGCTTAGCTTCTCTCTGCTGTAGCCTTACAGGGATATTTTACGGTACTTGTAATTAGACTGTGAAGCTCACTGCAAGTCTGTCATGTTGGTGCCAGAAACAACTGTATTTACAGCTTCTACTACATCCTTTGACAGAGTTGCAAGATTTAATTCTGCTTTGTTTGAAAGTATGTACCTTTGTTGGCTTAGTAAGTTAACTGGGCTCCCAAGGAAGTGTTTGTCTTCTGTTCACCCCTTTGACCATTTTCGTAGCTTCATAGTTCTTTTATGCGCCATTTTACTCCCCCGATGCATTGGTCTTCCAAGATGAACAGTTCCGGACTATGGAATCTTTGCACTGAACGTGCTCTTTGCCTCTGATTGTTCTTGGTGACTTTCTTGTGCCTCCTTTTCACTCAGCTACCCCATTTTTGAGGGAAGATGATTCAAGCTATGTGCAAGTCTTTAAAGTTTGTTCATGCATTTCTGTGGTGAGATATTGGTGTTCATTACTCATTTCTGAAACGTTGCTGTTGCTGCATTTCTTACTAATGATAAGCGTTGGGATTTCCATTCGTGATGACTGTACTGTCTTTCCCGAGCAGTGACAGGTGATCGGGGTCCTGTCACGTATACATCTATACATCTATGGTTTGGGCACTCCCAAGGGCATGTGTTGGGGTTCTCTGTTAATTGGGTTTGTGTGAAGGGTCAGTATAAGCGCTCACCCTCCGGTACCCACCACTAGTTCCATCATACATCATATGGAGCTTCTAGCAAAAGTAGCCAGCCAAAGTGATTATAAAATTGTTTTAAGATGTACAACCAGTAGTTTTTATCACTGTATTTTCTAGTTACAAATTTTAAGGGGCAGCCGATACGTTACCTGGAACGTAAGCAGATCAAAGAAGGCTTTATAAATCAGAAATTTTTGAGTAGAGGGGAAATAAAAACTTTGGTTGCATGTCTTAAAATTCAGTTTGCTGCAGTCGTGACATTTGTTCTACTGAATGCTGTCTTGCAGTTACTAAATGGAGCTGCACAAGGTAGTGGGTGCGCACCAGTTTTGAATATTGGCTTTAAGCTCTGGCTGTCTTCTAGCCAGCATCCTGGGGGACTACGGACAAGTGGGAGCAGGAGTTCAGGATGATATGGCTGTTGGCCTGCCCAAGGGAACTTGGACTGCGTTCACAGTACTGAAGCCCGGTGCGTGCTCTGCCACGTGAGGGCACTCGGCACTGCCATTCAGCAGTTTCGCGGGGCCTTCACAATAACGTTACACAGGACACATTGGTATTTTTCTCTCAGTCTCAGATGAAGAGGAAGAAATAACGTCCTTACTCTGAAGATCTAACTTCTTGTCAATCCAACAACTCTTTCCTTTTCTTGAGATTCATTAAAAATGCAAGTTTGCAAGGGTTAATTTTACAACACTTAAATCTTTTCCCTGTTTTTAAGCTGTGCTCTGAGGCAACTGAACCAGGCCACATAGATATGGGAAACATGAAGTATTTAATACATCAAAGGTTTTGATCCACGTGTTCCCCTGAAAGATTCTGAGACGGCCTCTTGCGGAACCCGAGGATGTGGAATCAGAACTGGAGCAGGAGTTAAGACGTCAAGCAGTAACTTGAATTTACCTGCAATACAAATAGGTTGAAAGAAGTTAGCAGGCATGGATATTCTTTAAAATTATTGCTCCTATGTACATATGACTTCCCTCTTCTTTCCTCACTTCTGATAGCCCTTTGATAGCGCTCTGAGCTTCCGCAGTTCTGAGGTATTGGTTGGGCTGTATGACACACGCTGGTGATGTACTCATGCATCAAGCATATCTTGCAAGTATTGCTTTGGTGGAAAAGGCACGTGGAACTGCACAGCATGTGGGTGGAGCATGGAAGTGCCTGTGGACAATGCACCTCCCAGGCTCCGGTTACTGGTAAGTAATCTTATTTTCTGATTGTCAACTTCAGTGTTTTCCCACACTTATCCCCTTCTATCCCGGGTGCCTAGACCGGCATGTGGTCACTCTCTTCTGATGCATCTCAATCTGAAATTGGCCCACAGCTTCCTTTCCTCTTAATTGTCAGTGTCTTTAAGATCCCTACTCTCAACCTTGGAAAAAGAGCTGCCTGCTCCCACCAGGCATTTGAAAAATAACCAGGCAGAACTCATCTTACTTTTATCTCCCTCATCCCCCTGCCTTACAAAAGCTTTTTATTTTATCTCTCTGCCTTTATATAGGCTAATACGAAAATGGTAAAGTGAGTTTCAAGAGCTAGATACAACAAAATACAGCTGCTGCCCCTAGGAAGATCTCTTCTAACTAAACAGCTTTCAATCACAAAGCGAAACAGGTAAAGAAGGGAAATGTTCTCAGGGTAATTTCTGGTTCCAGGGCCTTCCCTCCCACGATGTCAGTTTATACTGTCGGCTCACGCTTTTTCTGTGTTTTCTTTATCCCTTTCAGCGTTTGATAGTCTTCCATTACAATCTGCACCTTTAAGCTTCAGAGAGAGGGTTCCCATTGCATTCTTCCACTTCACCTTTCTTCCCAAGAGCCTTATTTATTCTGCTAAACTTTTCCAGGGGCACTCTTGTGTTCTTGAGCCCTGACGAATCGCTGTTCCTTTTCATTACAGCAGCTTCTCCCTGAACCTCAGCTTCAGCAGGATCTCTGGAGCTGACCTGGCGTTGTTCTAAATGTAGCTTCGCTTAAGCTGCTCTGCTCAAGGAATGGTTGGTTTGATTCCCGTGCCTTATTTTTTAGGCCATAATAGACTGATAGATATTTGGTCACCTATTTTAACCATTTGTACAACACAAATTTCTCATGAGTTATTTCAGCAGTAGCATATCTGCTAGGAAAATATATAGCCTTAATTTGAAAACAGTCTACGAATTGCTTTCCTGGGTAGGTCTTGGAATCTTAATTACACAGCACTATACAGTATTACTAATAATTTAAAAGAACACTACCAATAAATCATTCTATTTTAATTTGACCTGCAGCCGGCTTTTGTTCCAAAAATAACTCTTCAGTACGAGTCATTTCTCCTTGTGGGAAGGTAAGTTAATGAATTAATTTCTCATTCTTCTTTATGGTATGGAAAGAAATTGAGCTACTTATTGCTAACTGTAAATTGCTAGCTTAAAATACCTTTCCTGAAGTTGCTCTAAAGCTCAATGTGCTACTTAACAAGGAGCTGCCACTTAAGACACTCGCAAGACCACCTGCTCTACTAATCTTGATGTTCATATTGTGTTGTTCTTAGCACCATTTATTTCTAATGCGCTGTAAATCTTCATACTGCTCCTGGGCACATTAAACAGTTTAAAACACTAAGGCACATTTTATTTAGGTGCGACTTACCCACGCTGCAGTCCTTCAGCACTCCCACACTCTTTGTACTTTGTGCACACCAGGTCCTTGAATTTTTTCTCTTCTATTTGCCTCTTTCACTCGCCTGAGTATGAGCACATTATTCAAGCACCAGAGCTGTCGCCGTGCTGGTCTCCGATACGAAACTGGTGCAGTCAGAAATAGAATTATTTTGGTGAAGGTTGTGTGTGTGTTGGAGTCACTCGGATGTGTGAGAGCAGATTCCTTTTACCCTGTTTGTAGGTCAGTTATGCCATCAGTGCTGTAACTTGTGCAGTCCCTTATGCAATCATTTTGAGGCCATTCATACCCGAAAGCAGACTATGACAAAATGTTCTTTGTAGAGACATTTGTGTTTTCAGCTCTTACATGTGATGGGAAGTTGCTGATGTTCTGTATTTCCCATCATTGCTCATTACACTAAAGTTCGTGCATTCATGAGGAAATTCTTCCCTAAGCAGCTCTTTGTTCTTGCTCTGAGTCTTTCTTTGGTCTCTTTCCTTTTTGTAAAGGCTATTTGGCAAGTAATGACACTTTGCCATAGTGCCTTCCTTCAGGGTTGGGGTGGGGTTTTTTTTGGCCGGCCGAAGAACCACAATAGCTTTCTACAATTTTNAATTTTTTTTTTTTTTTTTAATTAAAAAATGGCTTATGTAATGGTCATCTTCGTGGGACGCAGAGATCTGTGCGCTGGCCCTGATCAATCCCTGACTGTAATGGGGGCAAAAGGCGTGCGCTAATTAACTCTGGCGTTGATTGAGGAGGAGGAGGATTCTTTTATTCCTTGGCGAGTTGTTAAAAGGTAACGCTTTCCGGTACTCTGGTGTGCTTGAGCACAGGCATTCCCCCCTC
>RSEF01000013.1:20551477-20588039 GCA_003993805.1 Himantopus leucocephalus
TCTTGGTCAGGGAGGGGAGCCATGGGACAAGGGGGAACGGTTTTGTACTGGAAGAGGGGAGATTGAGATGAGATACGAGGAAGAAATTCCTGACTGTGAGGGTGGTGAGACAGTGGTCCAGGTTGCCCAGAGAATCTGTGGCTGCCCCATCCCTGGAGGTGTTCAAGGCCAGGTTGGACGGGGCTTTGAGCAACCTGGGCTGGTGGGAGGTGTCCCTGGCTGTGGCAGGGTGGGTTGGAACTAGGTGATCCTTAACGTCCCTTCCAACCCAAACCATTCTATGATAATAGCACAAAGTACTCTTTGTAAACTATACTCAAGACCTTAAACAAGAAGATAAGGTTGGTGTGACGTGCTCTCGGCTTTCTTACCTCTCTTACTGAGCCTTTATTTGAAAAGAAAAACAAAAATGCTCGTGTAATTTCTGGGAATAGTGATTAAGGCAAAGAATGCTTATTAATGAGTTAGAGCAAAATACTGTATCTATTGATTTGGGGGTTTTTTTCTTCCCAAGAAAAAACTTAAAAAAATATAGGGCTACAGTTGAAACTAAACTTTTGCATATGTGGGTATATATATTTATTACAATAATCATGATATACGAAAGACTGTAACAATGTGAACTGCTTACTCATTTTAGATAGCTTGTTTGGGACTCTTAACACTGCTGCATCATGATATTGCTACGGGGCATGCATTCATCAGTGTATCTGTGCGCATTTATCTGTTTAGAGCACATTAATCCTACATGTTTTCCCAAACTATAACGTACCATTTCATATTTGATCCTCTCCATTATTGATTATATATGCCTTCCTGTTGTTGAGTTCATCTTAATGTGTGGAGATGATGAGTCATTTTTACTGAGAAGGCATTTCACTTTTTCTGGGTTCTGGTGGACGTCTATTGAGTGACTGCTCTTTTGCAGGTGAAGTGGATGATGTACTGGATTGTGTTTGCCTTTTTCACCACTGCAGAAACACTCACAGACATTGTTCTTTCATGGTGAGTTCCTTGGCAGCATGTTTTCTTTTGTTGGTTATTTTTTTTTAAATAAGGGAGGAGTAGTGTTAGGATGCCAGGAATAAACTGTCTGTCCTTTAGGAGCTTTCAATCCCTTTGAAGAGTCTGCAGGTTTGTAGATACTGTGGGTAGTAGCTGCTGTTTTAGCTGTTTCATCTCCTATACTTGCAAACAGTTAAGATTAACAGTTGGGTGTCTGTAACAGGATCTTCATCCATTCGTAACATAAAATATTTTTGAGAAGCTGTTAATGTGAACCGATAAAGTTTGAGTAATGGTCCTCTAAAAGACAAAAAAAACCCCACAAAAGATGGTGGAAGGAAGCGACCTGTTAGGGATGCAGCTTCTTAATCCTTTCAGTGCTGTGTGTCGTGGTTGGCAATATGGAGGCCTCCAAAAATGACAAATCATCATTACATGTCTTCAGCTGAACCTTTGGAACCAGCTGTCTTCAGTTTCTTCATTGCTTTAGTGTTTGAGCTTCGCATACATCTCTGAAAGAATACTCGTCCAGAGTTGCATCTTTTAAAGAAACATGATATGGCTACACGTGCCTTACGGAAGGGCTTGGCAGTTCTGCATAAACTTTGAAAAGCAGATAAAGATCTGAAAAGTACAAGAGCTTTGGCTTGTTCATGTACTTAAAGTGGACCCCTGAAACCAGAAATCTCTTGCCACTAATAGAGGCAGTAGAAAGTTTGCATTCGCTTGTTTCAGTCTCTGCCACTGTATTTTCTCAGAGATTTTACTGGGTAAGGGTTAGCGGTGAAAGACTTATGTGCTGCATGCTCTCTTTCATTTACACTGATCTTCCTTTTGTGCCTTATGTGAGGAGTACCTACTGGAAGTTTCAGAAACTGAGCCATCAGCCTTAGGAGGAACTTGAGATTTATTGAGATATGTAGTTGAAAACTTTGGAAAATGAGAGGGAAACTAATGTAATGTTAACATCCAGTGGATACTCTCTGAACAAACTTCAGAATGATGAGAGTAGCTATCAGATTGTAATTTGGTGTGTTTGCAGGGCTGAGAGATGCCCTGTTTATGGAGTTTTCATGGCTATGGATGAAAGACTAAATGAGACTCAAAGAAGGTATGTCCTAGGGTTCCAAAGAGGGTTCTGCTATTCTGACCTGATACATCGATTCTTTTGTTTCTGAGCCATTGTCTTGCCTTTGCTCTTTCTGCCTGTGCTGCTCTCTACCAGTTATCTCCATCTGTCTCTGTGCAGATCTTGATTCCAGTTCTCCATCTTTCTCTCTCTCTCTCTCTTTTTTTTTTTTTCCTCCCCTCTTTCTCTCAGGTTTCCCTTTTATTTCGAGCTGAAAATCGCATTTGTGATTTGGCTGCTCTCCCCTTACACCAAAGGCTCCAGTGTCCTCTACAGGAAGTTTGTGCACCCAACGCTCTCCAATAAGGAGAAGGTACCTGCTGTTGTTAGAAGATACCGACCTCTCCGGGAGCTGAGTGACTTCTGATGCGGTTATGCCACAGTAAAAGCTGAAAAGCGTGAATCATGCTTGTGCTGACATTAGTGGGTGCAGAATGATTCTGTCTCTGCCAGCAATGTCATACTGCAGCTTACTGAAGATTGTAACGTAGCCGGTCATTTGCCTAATGCTTAGAAAGCGTGTCTGGCTAACCCAGTGTCGTGAGCCCGTGTAGCCACTGTCAGTAGTTAAGCTCTTTGACTCATGGTAGGAGCAGCACATTCTGTAGCCATGCTGTTTTTTCACATCATCAGTATAAGCAACTGCTTTGTTTCAGTTGTTGCAATTTGGAGATAACGTACTTTAAGTAAAAGTTGTGTTTGCAAGCTTTCTGTAAGCAGCAGAGAAACTGCCGCTAAGTGATCAGTGGCAGCTGATGCTGGTAGCCTGGAAAAAAGCATCCAGCTGAGCTTTGGGTTTTTAAGGGTGTTGGTGGGGAGACTTTGATCATGTTTGTAACGAGGAGCTAAATGCCATGTTCCACATTGCCTTCCTAGGAAATTGATGAATACATTACTCAGGCTCGTGACAAGAGCTATGAAACCATGATGCGAGTTGGCAAGAGAGGGTTAAACCTTGCTGCCAATGCAGCAGTTACTGCAGCTGCAAAGGTAATGCAACACATTCTGTAATATTCAGGAATTCCCCAGCCATTTAGTTTTGTGTGCCAGCAGTCAGTGCTATGGGTCTGTTAGGGATGCTGGTACTTGATGGCACCAATCTATTTTTCCTTTCCACCAGTTTGCCTTGCTCTTAATCCCATCCTTTGATTTATGAAAAGTGGAGGGAGAGTGGAATGGATTTTGCTTTAACCTCTTCCCTATTGGTCTTGGGAGCATACTTTGTTTTCCCCTTCTCTGTTTTTTTCTGGAGTACACTAGTGGGGAATAGGGCACCTTTCCTCCTCTTCTGACTGATCCCATAGGAGATGATCTTGATGAAGGTGAAGTGCCCTTGACCCTAATTTTTATGTCCTCTTAGGGCCAGGGAGTTTTGTCTGAGAAGCTGCGAAGTTTCAGCATGCAGGATCTCACTCTGATCCGGGATGAAGATACTGTGCATATGCGAAGCCATGAGCCGCAGCTGCACCCCTCTGGTGGGAGTCTTCTTGAAACCATTGAGGATTCAGGTACAGAACGCCCCTGCGGGGCCATTGTATGAGGCCTCATATGGTGAGCCAGGAGGGGAGGTGGGGTTCCCTGGACTTTTCATGCATTGGGTCTTGGAAGGGCCACAAGATTCCAAATTATCTGGTAGAAGTTGCATTGTCTTCCCTAATCCCTTCCCATCTACTAACACATCTCTGTACTTTTTGGATTATCCTTCTCAAGGATTGTTGACATCTCCCATTCATGTGGTACTTCAGGATGGGCCATTTTAGACTTCATGTGATTTTCAAAAGTATTTGCTAAACTTTGTCTTACTCCTTAGCTTCGTGTTACTCCTCAGGAGAGGAGAGCAGTGTGGCACAGAGATCTAACAGCACCCTGTCGGAAACTAGAACAGACCCATCAGATGAAGATGCAGGAGACAAACTTCCTAAACGTACCCAGAGTCTCAAAACTCCTAAGAAGATGACGAAGGCTGAGGTGAGCTGGTGTGTAAATTATTTCCAGCACCCACGTGGATTTGTGAGCTTTGTTGGAAGGCTCTGGCTTCATAGTCTTGGTGCATTTAAAAGCTGTTTATGTAAACTTTGTTGGACTAAGTCTTTGCTGATTGAGTCCCAGATCAGAAGACTTGCCATCTACTTGCTATGCTAGTCTTTAGCTTTTGTATTTTTATCATGCCTGTTAGCCTCTGTCATAAGCCAGGACCCAGCTTTGCTTTCATTCGGGTTATGTGTTGAAGGGTGGAGCATTAGATATTTTAACATGTTTTGTTGACTGTATCCTCTCTCCTGTCTGTTACAGTCTGAATGTTGAATACTACTGTGACATTTATCCCTGGGACAGCCACTTTCTCCTCATCTAAAATGCAGTGGTTCTGTACCCTCTTAGGCTTTCCTGGACTTCTGCATATTAGATATGGGGAAAATGTAATTTCCCCCTCCACACCACTCCTCATCCCCCCACTCCCCCCCCGGTCATGGTTTTGGGTAACTAGTCGTCGTTGAGCTGTCCCCTCAATATGACCATATGATGATCCAAGATATTTACAGCCATTCTGGTGAGACATGAGTTGCCTGGATTATTATTATTATTAAAACAAATTATACACGAAAATAAATGTAATTGTGTCCAAGAGCCATTTTAGCTTAACAGTCTTTTTTTTTCAGATGTTGGTGTGGTTTGTAGAATATGCTTTTTGAGGTGCTGCTTTCCAGGTTTTGACTCTTACTTGAACATTTCTTGTAGTTTGATTAATATGTGATAAAAAGCTTCTCCCTTTTTGTGAAGTTGGGGTCCTATTTGCTTGACTCAACTTGGACTCCTAATTTTAATTTTTATTTTTATATAAGGTAAAGAGTGCTATATGACTGGCTCACATTGTCGAGCTTTTCAGGCTAAATATTAAATAATTTGGAGAAAATTAATTGCTTAGAGCATCATTTCAAGTCTTGGTGTTAACCTGATTTACGGTGTACAGGACACCTCTGCATGTGCCTAAGTACTCTTTGTAACAGAGTCACAGAATAGTTGAGGTTGGAGGGGACCTCTGGAGATCATCTGGTCCAACCCCAACTGCTCAAGCAAGGCCATCTGGAGCTGGGTTCCCAGGACCATGACCAGATGCATTTAAAATCAGCCTGGATCTTTTTAAAGTTCACAAGGCCTACTTCTGAGTTGACCCCTCTGCTTTCTTCTCCAGCATATTAGACAGGAGCGGGGAAACAAGAGAAACTAAATTTGATTCCAAGCTTCCTAGCGAGGAATTTTTAAAGTGAAATTGTGAAAAGACAGTAACGACTCTTCTATGCTGTTTATTGTGAATACAGAAATTCCAATAAAGCCCTTTGCAGGCATATTTGGTTTTATGCTCAGTTTGTTTGGATCTTTGGTTCGTATGTAGGAATTGTAGGAGGTCTTTGACTGAGATTTCCAACATTGCCTGGGAGGGCTGAATGCATTGTAGATCATATGTGCACTCTTCTTGCCAATATCTAGAATGAAAGACACTGGAGTAAAGTGTGCAAACTAGGTCAAGATGTTTCTACATCTTTCAGAGAACAGCATTTGGGATTGCAGTCAAGAAGCAGAAAAGTTATAGCAGTGGAGTGTTACATGAATGTTACCAGTTAGAAATATCGCTATGTCCAGTCTTTTGTTGAGACAGCTGACTTCTATTTTATTATCACACTTGTCCTGGTTTTGAATGTCTTCCTCTTCTGGTTGCTATTTGGTGGATATGTTCAGAGCGATTTGTGTACTAACCAAAAGCAAGTAGAATGGTTAAATAGCCTTTTTGAAACAAGGGATGGCGTGAATATCGTCATCGTGTTGTAGTTGTTTTGTCCTATTTTCACTCTGCATTCTTATATCTTTCTGTTAGACATTTAGGCATTAAACTACCCTAAGATACCTCTTTTTCTTTCTCCTCAGCTTCCAGTGAGAAGTGTGAAAGCGCGCCCTAAGAAGAAGGCTGCAGGCTCTCTTGCTTCTGGCGAGTCGTCCTAAGGAGACCTCCCCCTCCCCAGCAGCTGTCTCTGTCCCGGGATTTGCCTGTCACTTTTGAGGGGGAACTCCCCAAAGGAAGGGAGCTGAGATTCATGTACATAACAGATACTGCTTTGTAGAGCTCATTCCAAGGCGAGGGGGAGGCTGGGATTCAGAAAGTGGAGTAGAGGATACATACACATCCTCAGGAATTTTCTCCTTTTCGTCTCTCTGTCGGAGGGAATGCTGACATGTCTGTACATAGCCTGTTGCTTTGGAATTCCCACTGTATAACCCTAGTTGGGGAGAATCTTGGTGGAAGAACTGACTAGGGTTAGAGACATCCATTGCACAGAAGCTGGAAAAACATTAGACACCGGAGTTCCACAGGGGTGGGTGGCTCTCTAAAATGTCTTATCTTGCTCTGGGTATCCTTCTGCAGCTGTATGTTGTTAAGAAGTGCCCACCATGATTCATCCTCCTTAAGAAAGGACCGTACCTGTCACATCCATCCCCTTTGAGAAGGTGACTGAAACGATATATGCTGAGTGCTTTGAATGTAAAGGACTAGCTCATGGGAGGAGTGTGCTAGATTCCCGTTACTAGTACTGGAAGATGAAGAGATTGGTTTGGTTTTTTTTTTTTTTTTCTGGAAGGNGGGAGGTAATTGAAAAACTGAGTAATGAAGAAAATGTGCTGTTATATGCACATGTCATGGAGTAGATGTGGGTATCTGTAAGAGTTAACTACTGAGAAGGAAAGTTGGGCATCCGTAAGATTTTAGCTCTTGAAGCTGCTTGAATTTTATTTCAGGTTCTGTTGTTTACTTTGATTCCTGTGAGAGCATTAGAGTGATGTGAGTCCCGTGCAGGGGGAAAAGTTGGCAGGGAGGCTGTTGCTTTGCCATTTAGTGGTTGAAGTCCATGTCATCCTGATGCTTGTTACTGCGGACGATTTCTTTCATTCTAGGAGGTGACTGGGGAAAATCTGGCTCAGTATAGTCTGCAGGAATACTTGAGATTTTCAGAAGCCCTTATCTCTCAGCTTTAGAAGATCCAATCCTCAGGGCATGAGAACTGATAAATAGCTGATATATGAATTTCACTAATTCCAGAATTCCATTTATGGGGGATAAAAAGCAGGGAGTAGGGCACAATACTGTGATTAATCAGTCCTTTTGCTTTATCCTACTGCAGCCCTTGCACAAATTTTCTGTCTGACCATGTGCCATGTTTATCAGTGTCCTGAAACTTGAGCAATATGTAACACTTGGGACAGAACTACATTGAATGTAGAATATGTATTTGTGGGAGTGAAACTGCAGTACTGCAGAGAAAACTTGCATCATGCCAAGCCATACTGGATTCTGATCTGTTGAACATTATTAAGGGGAGATCCCCTGTACACCTGCCAACAGAGTCAATGGGAATTTACGAGATGAGTAGGGTTCCTGTCCCTGTAAAGGGGGGAACACCCATTATAGATCACCAACTAGTTATCAAAGGAACCTGGCTCCTCCGTCCCCACTGAAGACCATTCTTAGCTCTAGGTGCAGGCATTTGTGTTTGACCATGTCTTTTGCTGTCACGTTTCTGAAATTACAGTGGATTCTTCACAGAGACAAGTATTTTGCTGTTGAAAATGTACAGAAGCACTTCTGCAAGTAACATCACACAAGTATTTCTGTCCTAGAAAGGAGTCCTAGATGAGGACTGAATTTTTTCTTGTTTCCCATTGTCTTGGTGGCAAGTTGTTACGAATTGACTAGTTATTTTAGGAAACCAATTAAGTTGGGTTTATTTTTGTTTGTAGCTTTTAAAAGTTGAAGTTGTGACAGACCGTGCCAGAAACTTGCATCTTGTCAGAAATACTTGTCCTAAATTATCGACAAGGCCTTATCCAGAAGCCTGCAGAAAATCCTTGATTTGGCTTTGAGTTTTGAGTTTCACAAAAAAAAAAACCCAAGTATTTTGTTCTTTTTAGTTTGTTAGCAAACATTGTATAGGTGTCTCACTAGTACGTGGAAAGGCATGTCCTGAAGCAGGAATTCTTTCTGTGTCCAAAGGAAATTCCTCTCTTCATATGAGGGATAAAAATATTTACTGATTATGTGGAAGATTCAGTTGTGAGGAATTGCTGACCTAGATTTTACTGTACTTAACAAGATAGAACCATTATTCTCTATATACCAAGTATATCTATGACCACATTTCTTGAGATTATTTTTTTTTAACTAAAAATTTCCATAGCAAATTATTTATGTAAGTCATTGTGAGGGACTTGGTTTGGAAGCCAAGGCTTGGTTAGTTTCCCCTTACGCTGATCTTCATGTCCTTTCCTTATGCATGCGTTGTGATAGTCTCAGATTACTCAGTTTTCATACAGTGACTTTCCAGAACGTTTTCTAGGATCAGTTTATTTGTAGTAACTCTTCCCACTTTGACGCAGACTCAGTTTGAAGAAGACTCAGGTTTGTTATTTGGATTTACCTTTGTCTTCCTGAGCTAGGTCCCTGTGCTAAGTATCTTTGACTTAGCATTGATGCTTGATGTCATGAGCCTATGGGTAAGTACGGGTCAGTCTTACTCTGACTGTTGTTGTACAGGGGATTAAGTGACTACTGGTTGTAAGAGAGGGTCTGGCATAGAGTCAGGGACTATTTAGTGTGTGATACGAAGCTGATGATGTCAAGCAGAAGAATTTACCCAGAGCAAGAATGATGTCTTAGCACGGACGCTATTTTCTTCTTCCAGTACAAATGTGACTGCTAGATTGTGCTCTGCTTGATCAAAGCCTCCGCAGATCTGCCACCACCCACGTGACCTCTTAGTGAGTTTCTAGAGATAGTTTTGCATTGGATGGCATGGTCTTGCATAGAAATTCTCTTGTTAATGAGAACGCTGAATGTGCTGTTTTGATAAAATGCTTTTATCAGCTGTTCAGTGGTTTCAGCGGGAAATGCTGGAATGTAGTTTCTCTTCAGTATCATCTGTGGGCTTCATTGTGCAATTAAGCAAATGGTTAATCTTCACCTAGCAGCAGACCCCATTGTGTTCAATGTTTATACCCCTTTCCTAACATGCTTGAGCACAGTGAGAGAAAGTGATACCTGAAGTTGGGGGGCGGGGAGGGAAGTGGAACGTGTGTGTCCTTTGTGTGCCTAAAATTATCCTAAAATACCTGTACCGTGAGATACAAAGTGAAGCCATGACTGCCTTTTGGAAAGAAATGTTGTACCTCCACACTTTATAATATTAGGAGTCAGTGCTCTGCTGTTGGAAAAGAAAATAGTGAAATGTGGTTTCCCTTTTGAGAAACTTAATGATTTGCTGCATAAAAGGGAAAAATGTTTTCTTGCTTGCCAGTATCCTCCATGGTGGGTAAGAAATGGGAAAATACAGGGGAGGCTACTGTCAGGTTTTCAACCCTACACTTCAAGTAAACATCTTAATTTCTTACTGTTCTTTATTGAGTTTCTGATTCTCCAGTCTTATGTTTCCAAGTCTGGGGGACTGATTTCTTTTAGACTAGATAAACGTCCTTGGTAGGTAGAGGGTGTATTAGAGAGAGGGATGCTGGTGTTCTTAAAATTGCAAAGCTTGTTCTGGGGAAGCTATGTCTTCCCCTATTTTAGTGAACTGAGTTCCATTCATTGTCCTTTTGCAGTGCTGGGCTTTCTTTTTTATACACATCCCTCTTGAAGGTATGACTCCCTTATAATGTACGGCCAAGTCATTTCTGCCTTGAAAAGCAAGATTTCTAGAGAACCCCAACTTTCCAGAAACTGTTATTTATTCTTTGCCATCTTAATCAGTGGGAAATACAGTGCCTTAGGAGGAAAGTGGGATAACTATGGAATACTCTGCTGTTTCTCTGACCTGCACATAGCTTTGTACCAAGGAGGCTTGTGTGCTAACAGTGAAGTGTCATTGTATGCTTGAGAGCAGCTGTTGAGTTGAGCTGAGTTTTCCTATCTGTACTCCAAACAGGCATATAACGCTGGAAAGTGTGACTTACTGCCTAAGAGAGAAATCTAGGTGGGGGGAGGAATATACTTATCCTTCTTTCTGATGTGGATGCCGTATTGTCAAGTTACTCTGCTACTTGCTGGAGAGATACTGAATCGCATCTTTCTCTGTAACTGGTCAGTACCACAGCTTTTCTTGCTGTAATGTTGAATTTGTAATGTGCCACCTGGCTGAAGCATCTTATGGTGCTGCTTTCTGAGTTGTCCTGTAAAGTCAGATAAGTGGAAAACCAGCAAAGTATTCTGAAGCTATATGAGCTCATAGAATCGTCAGAGTTGGAAGGGTCCTCTGGAGGCCATCTGGTTCAGCCTCCCTGCTCAAGCAGGGCCACCTCTAGCTGGTTGCCCAGGAGTCCCTGTGTGCTGTTTGTGCTCTGGAGCCTACCGAATTTAGTGTTTAAGAGCTGGTATGTGCAGAAATGCATATGCTGTGTGGGGATGTGCTTTAGTGTTACTGAGGAGAAAGGATTCCTGGTCACCTGTTATCTGGGGTTTGGCACTATAAACATAAGTCAGTCTTACATTATTTCTAGGTGTTGTTAAGAAGCGTAGAGGCTTCAGAAGAGATCTTAGGAGGTGTGCAGAGTAACTTATGAGAACGATTGGTTTGAACAGTAAATGAAGACAATAAACCTGCATAGCAGCTAAGAACCCCTCTTGCGAGATAGAATGGGATTGGAAAATGGGCTGTGTGCATACAGAGTTGTCCAGGAAATGCTGCTGACTTTCTGATCCTCAAGCAATACTTAAACTCTGCACTCTACAGATTACAGCCTGATTTCTTTCTTACAGCACCCCTCTCGCTGTGTCGTACCTTCCTAAGCTGGGCTTGAGCTACATGCCTTGACATTCTTGAAGCTTTCATCACTTCAGAACAATAGAGTTTGGATATTACCTCAGCAGGCAGCTGATCTGCAGGGAGGACCAGAGGAATATCCAGTACCTGGCATCCCTTTGCAGTAGATGTGTTATGCTGGGGAAGCACCAGCAGGCATCTCCAGAGGGTACATTCATCTGGGGGATTACCCCCCCACACACACAATGCCTATGGGTTTGGATGAACCAAATGCTGGACTTTGCTACGCTCATATACGCAGCTCTCTGCAGAATCCCAAAATTTGATGTCAGAATTGCCAGTGCTGTATTTCTGCTGAGAACTGGAATCAAAATAATATGAACTGAAAAGAAACAGTGGCAAATTGGCAGAGTTTTTTCTGCAATTTTGCAGGTAAATTTAGGTCTTTGGTGCTTCTTTGCCTAAAACCTTTCCATAAACCCCTTGCAAGCAAACAGTTAGTTCCTCACTGTTTCTCAGCTCCTATCCTTTCATGACCTTGTTATGTTTCTTACGTTTTCTCTTATTAACCAAGGGATTACTTCCGTTTTGCTGACTCTGGAGACATGAAAAATACTGTCTTTTAGAGCTGAAATTTAACCTTTTTCCATTATTTAATCCTGTGACCGAGAATCATACAGTGACTTGTACAACAAGGCCTAGGGCTGGATTGCCAGGAGGAATCTGAGCATCTATTGCCAATAGTCTGATGTATTTCCCTTTTCTTGCAGTGGGTTCTGGCTGAAATATGCTTACTGCAGACCCTTTGGACAAGAGCATTGTCTGCATGCAGCCAAATAATGTTAGAAGTAATGTTTGTGGGAAGCTGCAAAAGTGAGTGAACTCTGAAAGAGCAAGTGTTCGAGTCTTCTGTAATATATAACTGTCTGAGACTATCTAAAAGATTTGTGGCAGGCGTAGAAATGCGTTGCTATACTGACTTACCACAGGTGGGGAATCCGATCATGTTCTTTGCAGCAGGTCAGGGAGGAGAGTCAGGCTGGATGGCAAGCACATAAAATTCTTCAGTACGAGGGAACGAGGTTTTTATCATAAGTAATGCTTAGTAACTTACCAAAAAGAAAACAAGTTGAAAATTTTTGGTGACTTTATAAAATTAGGCGGTAAATTATCCTGATCATCAAACCTAGTATTGAATACAAACTTTTTGTGTTCATGCTGCTGCCTTTTTGGGAAAGCACTGAGTTCACAGACTCCTCACTTTTGACTCCTCTGTTAGATTATTGCTCAAATGTTGTGAATGCCACATAGAGATAAATGAAATTTTTATTTTGACATGTGACTGTGAATTCGTGTCTAAATTCAGGCATGCTGAGCTATGTGTGAGACTGTGTTGGTTGAATGAAAGCCCAGTAAGAAAATGGAGAAGCTGAGACAGATCTAGCCAGGTAAAGATGATGGAAGGACCTACCTTGAAGTGCAGAAATTGGAGACTACGTAGCAATGCTTGGTTTTGATTCAGCATGTTTCTGACAGAGTTCCTGTTGGCACTGTGCTGATCTAGAGGCAGCAAGGCCCAGGGAGGGTTGTGAATTGCTTTTTGTCCACCAGAGGGTATGAGCATAACATGCAGTCACTGAAAATGAGTGAGCAGAGACTTGACTGATGACAGTAGAACGATGATGGGTTGAATGTCAGTATTTCCTATGTATGAGAGTGAAGGTCCTGCTTAGAAAGGGGGTAGATGGGGTGAAACTGGGGCTGTAATGGAGAAATATGAAGTAATACTGCAGTTAACCCCTGACTGAAAAGGCTATTTAAGCTTGCTGGGCTTTCTAATTGAGCCACTTCCCAGTGAGACTTGCTGAGACAATAGTGTTAGAGGATAACTGCCCTCAAATCTTTTTCTTTCCATTCGAACCACTTTCTAGCTGCCAGAAGGAGCAATTGCAATGTGTGTGATTTATTATCCCCCCACACTTTTGCAATTAACCACTTTCTGTGTGTTTGTGTACTTCAGTAGTGTTGCCCTAATTTATACTCTGAATTTTGTAGTACTTCCTGGTAAGAATGAGTAGTTTCTTTCAATTGGATCTGTATTCTGTGAAAATAGAAGCAATTCTAATCTAAAAATACAGATGTATCTAATGGTTACTATGGGAATTTGTGGCCATGGCAACAGGGAGTTAGCATTCTGAAGAACAGACAGGTTCTTTCTTTTTTCATCTTTTTTTTTTTTTTTTTAGTCAACAACCTAATTAACAGTGTAAGCATTTCAGGAAAAAAACTACATTTGTATTTCTTACCCGTACAAGATCATATGGGTATAAGGGATTATGACATTGTCTCATATAAGATTTTTATAGAAAAGCTGATGAAGTACGAGCTGGATGAGCTGACAGTGAGGTGGATAAAAAACTGGCTGAACAGCCTGGCCCAGAGGCTGGTGATCATCCCAGGATGCCTAATTGGAGGCCAGCAGCTAGCAGCATACACCCGGGCTTAGTATGGGTCCAGCGCTATGTAACATCTTCATTGATGGTCTGGATGATGGGGCAGAGTGCACCCTCCTCAAGTTCGCTGCTCACACAAAACTGGGAGGAGTGGCTGATAGGCCAGAAGGTTGCGCAGGAAGCAGCAAGAGGGTATATAGAGTTTCTGACCTTGCATCTCGAAATATATGGAAACCCTAATAGGAACATAGTAAGACTGAGATTCTTTCTGATGTTGAGAAAGAGGAGGTCTCTTACCTGCAACATCACAGATGGAGACTCACAGACTGAAGAAGGGTCCAGGGTGTACCAGGAGGTTACTGTACGGAAAAGAAATAGAATTTAGAATAGGGCTGGGGATTCTTTATTGTCGGACTTCAAAGAAAAGAAAAAAAAAAAACCAAAAAAATCAGTATGTTTCTGTTCTATTTTTCCATCGTATGATCAAAGTTAAATAAACAACATAGAGCTTTCAGGCAGGTGCTAAATTTCAGCTGCAAGTTGGGGATTACCCTGACATAGTTGACACCCCAAGAGCATGTATTGCATTATAGGAAACACTTAGTAATGACTTAAAGAGTTATATTTATAAGAAAGTAATACATTATTAAGGGAGGCAGGAATGGGCTGTCATGACTAAGCCTCGTATTTAGTGAATGGCCTTCTCTGCCAGTATAAAGCTAATGTAAAAGCTGTCTACTAGCAACACTCAGCATCGGTTTTATAAGGAAATGTCCTTGATACAAGTTTAGCCAAAGCCAAATCACAGAATTTTCCAAGCTTTCTCTTTTTCCTAGGTCCTATTGGGAATCTAGCAACTGAACGGAAATTATAGCATTGCTGCTATCACTTGCTAATTTGGGGCAATAATATCTTGAATTAAATAGAATCTAAACTGCATTTAAAAGCCAATTTTTGTAAAAGCCAGCTGTTGTGACCATTCTGTATTTGCCACAGCAATACAGTAACTGATCAGTGGAGCCACGGTGGTGCTCAAAGGCTGTTGCCTCAGAAAAGGGAAAACAGAGAAAAGGCCAGCCCAGACGGAATTGGTTCAGCTGGTCCCGTCTCCTGTCTCTGGTGCTGCTCTGTCTGTTTGATGGCCAGTGGGCAGCCTGTAATCAACACACACATTGGAAAAGCCTCTTCCCAACGCTGTCACCTTTTCACTCATGCTCCAAAACACGGTGATGTTAAATGACTGGGTTACTGGGGTTTCTTGGGGAGATGGAGTTGTTTGAATTCTTTCACTAGTTTTTTGTAGAGTCATTAAAAGTTTGGTCACTTGCTGCAGTATAATGACACGTACAGAAACCCTAAGGCATCCTTCCTAATCTCGTGTTGTGCTTGCTATGTTACCCAGACTCTTTCTAGGCATCTTTTTACATTCTCTTTTGTGAAGACCATTAAAGGAAATCATGTATTATTTCTTCGCTATCTTGCTCTTTTGCTCTCATTTATTTTCTCCTGTTTCAAAGGACATGTTGTTTTTCTTCCATTTCTCTCCAGAGCATGATACAAAGGTTTTGTCGATGCAGATGTGCTTTCATTCCACAGGGTGGCAGCTAATCCTTATTTCTTTTCTCGGTTATTTTGATATTTCTGCTAGAAGCAGCTTTCCTGGCCAGATTCCCCTCTGAGGCATAAGGGTCATGAACCTGTAAATACAGCCTTTCTGTTGGGGTTAAAGAGTATTTGGAAAAGCTTATTACATTGTGGCTCTTCAGGCTGTATCAGCTTGCTGAAGACCGTAGTAGCTGACAAGGCAAAAAAAGCATCATCCAAGGACTAAATTTTGAATATTACATATTGCTGCTGTTTTGTGTGTCTTTCTCTTGTAAGTGGTACTCCGAGCATAACTGAACACAAGTTTATGGTGGCACCTCTAGACAAAACTTGCTCTGATGGAGGCTTAGTTATTGATGTGTGTAGGGGAGAGAGGTTCTGAAATTTATTTATTTGCTTGTTACTTCCTGTTTATTTTGACAGATACATGTCTCAGATAATTTGAATTGAAATCTCTGTGTGTCATTGGAATAGGTTTGTAGGTTTATGAGTTGCAAGTATGGCTTTTTGTTCTTTGCTATTGAGTTTACATAGTTTCCTACCACCCCCTGCCCCAGTTTCTTATTATTGATGCCTGTGAATATTTTTCTTTAAAAGGCTGCTGTTTTGTTATCTTCTCAAACTGTGCTCCTGGATTGTTTTAATTTATCTCCATGTCTTCTTATGTGTTTAGTCTTCTGCCTTTCCCCCTCTCCCTTGTTGAATAAAGATATGAAAATTAATACAGAGTCCTGCTATTTCTGCCGTGTAAAAATCAAGGCAAGTTTTGAGAATCTGGTTTGTCCTGGCTTTATTTCCTCACTTAGATGTTGTCTCTTGGTGAGGTTGTGTCCGATTCCCAGATGTTGACTGAGGACTTGAATTCATATCACAAGGGTATTTGTTCAGTGGCCTTTTTTCTCCTTCAGGTGCAGATCACTGCAGAATCAAACACTATTACTGTTACACGTCTGGGAGACGAGACCTACCTAAATTGCAACTGCAGATAACTTTGGGGAGGACAGAGGGTGAAAAGAACATATATGTACAGAGATAGAGAATGGTGAATATCTGTTTCTGGGTGTGTGTGCAGAATGATTGTTTCGTCAATACTACATAGGTACTGTACTGAGGCATGAAATATTAGATCGGTGAGGAAATAATTGCAGTCTTGCAGGGCAGGTAGCAAGAACTCAGCTTACTTACTGAAAAGCCTGTGGTGGAGACAACAGACACAGGGTGTGTGAAATTCTGAGAAAAAGGGCTGTGAGAAGAATTTTCTGTGGTTGTCACCACTTGGTCCTCCACAATCCCTGCTGGGGAGTTGAGTGGGTAGTCACTCGTAGTGACTGGGATAAGCGAGGAATTTAACTAGTCGGGTTCTACTGGCATCTTTCGACTTGGTGTTTTGGGTGGGACTGAGGTCTTGAGCCAATGGACTGTGGTCTCCAGCTGGAACTTAACAGCGGTAATGGACTGAGTCTCTGTGTTTGAGTTGAAAACCTTTATGAGTTTGAAATTCAGCCTAGCTTTTTTTTTTTCTTTTTTTTTTCCCCCCAAGTGTAATTTTCCTTTGGGATTCTCGTGTAGGTGGAGCCTTTCTCTTTTCCCCCCTTGCTGTCAGTTTTTCCTGCCAATGCTATGAATGTCAGACGTGCCAGCCTTCCGCCTCCGTGGGTGTCCTCGTGAAGGAGGCAGATTTGCTGCTGCTTCTCCTACAGCCAGCTCAGAGTTGACATTCCCGATCCCAGCAGTGAGAAGCTGAAATGTTTATGTAGTAAACAGGTGTTTGTCTGTATTTCTGGGCACGTGCAAAAAATATTATGTGGTTATTTTGCTCTCTGTATATGTCTGTGACATTTCATATCCCCACTTTTCCCAGAGGACAAGTGTAAATTCATGTGTTCGTTGTACACTCAAATACGGTACAACAGCACTTGACCGATGCAGAATGATTACAGGAGCAGTTAATGAGTTCTGCAGGTTTGCACTTTGAGTTTGCCTGTTTGTTAAACACTGGCAATTCTTGAATTTCAACCCCTTCTCCTGGGCTACAGGCTCAAGTGTAAAGTACCACTGAATTTGTGAGTTGTCGGTAACAGGTTAGAGATGATTGGCAAGCAGCTTAGTCTGCTAGCGCAGCGATGGAGATAATCCTTTTGGATTCCAGAGATTATTATCTAGTCAGGAACATTCATCCTAGTTTATGATGTTGACTCACTAGAACTGTCATTATTTAATAATGTGGATAACTGAGGGTTTGGAACCATTCTGCGCATTCAGTAGATCTGTGCAATTCTCATCAGCCTGACATCCCATGGAATGAGAGTGCAGTCACCTGTCCTGAGGCGGCGCGCTTTTTTCCTACCAGTTGGAGGGGGGGATGATTTGTGTTCTTCCTAGTATACAGAAACCGTTACAATTGTTTCTAAATCGTAAATGTCCTTTGGCTACATAAGATGGATCAAAATGAAAACAAGGATACAAAGCAATGAAGTGTCTTTAGTATGATGTATTTGTGGTTCTGCCTTTGATTTGATGTGTGAAACCAGGCCTCGTGTTCTCTCTAATGGACCGTGCTACAGGCCGTGATCAGCGAACCACTAAGTTTCATTTTAGAGCTTCTCAGTCCACTGGCTGTACGTGGTACTATCAGGGGTACAATGGTATATCCATGGTGTTCTGTGTTCAGCGTTAAAAACATTCTCCTGGTTTGAGGTAAAATAGAACTGATTTTCTGTTTAATAATTTTACTTTTTAGCTAAGCCTCTTCTAACTAACTGAACTCAAATTACTGGTGTATTTTTAAGACTGCAGTCCGCTCCCAGAGTGATAAGACCTGATTATTTATAATTTGTGCCAAGGAACGGTACGCAGAGAGGCTCCTGCTCTATACTATAACCCCCAAGGCCAGCCAGCTTTGTTATGTGCCCCGTTGGAGGGTCGGCAGCGGAAAAGCGCAGTGGGGTCCCACCTGCGGGGAGGAGCGGACAGGACAGGTGACCCAAAACTGACCAACAGGGTATTCCATCCCGTCTGCCTCATGCTCAGTATAAAAGCTGAGGGATCAAAGGGTCAGTCCTCTTTCTTCAATGGCTGATGTCTGAGGAGGACCCTGTCTGTCCGTCTGCCTTTGATCCTGATCTGGAATCCAGTTCCCATTCATTGCTGAGTCCAGTCTGGGATTTCCCCAGTGATCATCATCCTGGGAGCTTGATCCAGTTTTGTATGTATTGTATATATTTCATTATTTTCTTTTTTAATTATTTTATTAATTTATTAATATTTTCATTAAAGTAGTTTAGTTTTTTCCTAAACTCATAAGTCTCTCTCTCTCCTCTCCTCCTCTCCTTGGAGATAGAGGTGGGGCAGAGCATCTGTCATTCACCTCAGCGCCCAGTCCAGCCCAAACCACGACAAATGGGTATTAATGGTTATATTTCACATAATTGGGCCCAGCCATTTGGCTGCTTTTTATCTAATCTGTTTTGGTTTGCTTGCGTGTACTTTATGAAAAGCTTTTCTTGGACAGTGTTAGGTGAATGAAGACCCTTTTGAAATGGGTACATGTAAAGAAAAGAATCAGAGATTCTGTGAGCAAAATGAATTATTTCAGGGAATGTCTATTTAAACCCTCCAAACAGCTTTTGCACATGTTTGTATATTAATGAATTACAGGTGAAGGAAGCCAAGACTTCCAATTCCTTAGCAGCAAAGAAATATTGTCACTGTAAACTCCAAGAAAGCTGGAACAGTGAAACCTGTGCTAGCTATGGACAAATAAACACAGCTTTTTAGTTAAAACTTTATTCTGTTAATCAGAATAAATTCTTCAGCACACAAACTAAATAACTGTGATTATACGTAGTTTTCCTGATAGCGCAGGAACAACGTGGTTCCGGTAGGAATGCAAACATGCTGTTGCTACGGAGCTTCTGCCATCATCATAGTAAAAGACAATGCAAATTTCTGCTTGCAGAAAAAACAGTCATAACCTTCATTGATTTTTACAGAATTCATGTAGTTATATGTTCTAGCAGTGAAATAGGAGAAACAGTCCCACCAAAGTAATTTGGACTCTTTTCAGAAAGTGAGCCGACTCGTATGCCAGGATTTATGGCAGATTTCCATGCAACGAGAAAGCAAAAGCGAGAAGCAGGGAATGACGACTTTATCAATCAGCGTGTAGGTACGACAAAGCCAGTGACCAAGAGGGACATACGTCAGTTGAATGAAGTTGCTGTACGCAGGTGTGTACATGTGTGGTAGAAGAAAACGCCCACCCTGAAGAAGTGACTGGAAGGAAGATGTTAAACAATTAGAACTATGAAGTCTGGAAAATCCTGTCCTGTTTAGATATACTCATAATAGAAGAAGAAAGAAGTAATTGAATACATTGTTTAGCTTAAGTTATTCATGTAATGCTAATTTGACACTGTCATTACTGTAGTGCATACGTATCAATCATGCATCTCAGGTGGATTTGTGGACATAGAAGATGGTATTTTACTAAACTTTACATACCTAAACCTTTAAATGTCAGCTTAGAAAATACATTCTGATTTTAATTTTGTGCATTTTGCCTGAATCTGTTTTTGTGCGGAAGTGTCCGGTAATGAACGTAGGCTCCATAAAAGTAGAATGACCTTCTCCCCGCATATGATGTTATGCAAATGAAAATCACATACAGTGATATTTTTTTTGCTGCCATAATATATATCAAATATTGATCCAATGATTTCTTGCTGCTCAGTACATCTTGTTTTCTAGAGTTCTTTCCAGGTGATTAAAAACATTATTTCTTCTTGGAAGATAGTCCTTTCAGATTGCTTTTTTTCTTTTCTTTAATTTTTTTAAAAATTCATTTATTGCCATGATTTTCCTTTAACCCTCTGATGATGTCATCTTATACCCCTGAAATCAAAAGAAATTTAGCTGTTAGATATTGTAGATTCCTTTGGCTTTCATATCTATGTTCAACAGCTTTTACAATGCATCTTAACTTGCATTATTTGTGGATTTAATATATAATGCACTAATTACCCTGAAGTGTATCAGGTTTTAAAGTATTCTGTTCAGTTCCTTGCAACAACACTTCTGTTATCTTTGTAGGTCTTTCTCAACATAATTATTATCTCAGAAAATTAAAAATACAGATATATAATTAAATGTGGTAAAAGTTCTTGATAAAATTGCTCTATTCCTTTCCTTCTGAAATCACCTGTGAGGGAGATTAAAGTATATAATTTCATGTCATATATGATACGCTTACAATGCACTTATTCCAGCATTTCCAGAAACAATTTTTGTTTGTGTAGTGGGTGATTATTTTGTGACTAAAGCTTAAAAGTCAATACCATGTCTTCCTTGGTGTCTGTGAGCACGCTACTGGCCTCTCTCATGCAGTAAATTCTGTCAATTTGTTCTTATTTGCCTGTAGTGAATGCAGAGGACTTTGACTCCCCCACTCTAGTTACTTTCACAAATATGTTCCTATGTTTAAAATATGTTTACAAAGAAATAGCTCACCTGGGAAGAATGCGTGTCAGGTCCTTGAGTGCTGCTTACCCGTGAATCCCACGATTTCTGTTGTCTGTCCCTGTTCTGTTTCACGGAATGGAGGGCTGACGTGCAGCGGGATCCCGTACACGCAGGACACAGGTTGGTACCTGGTCTGTAGGACCACGGGGACCGTTGCTGGGTTTTGGGAGGTATGAGAAGGCATTCCTTTTCTTGAAACAGGTATTTTCCATTGAATACCATTTAGTTTGTGGTGAGGCTAGTCTCTAAACTCTGCAGTGTTGTAAAAATCAAATTAGTCTGTGGTTTTCTACTTGTTTTGAGGCTTCCAGTTCTTTCACGTCTGTTTTGCGAGGTACTAGCCCTCTTCTAAACACAGCTTTTCCCTTCATCTCTTTCATGAAACTATGAGAAGCAAGGAACAAATTTCATCAAATTGACCTTACAGACGTCTTAATGCATACTCCTTTAGCTTGAGTGTTACTCACTATGCACCTTAAAATTTGGCATTTTTTTTTTTCTCTAACTGCAGAAAAAAGAATTAAACATGGGAGGTAAATTTCATGCTGCTCTTGAAAATGCAGCTTCCTCTTTCTAGTGAGCTGCCTAATACGTTGTGCTGTGAAATTTCCATCCTTCCCCTTGTTATTGCACACAAAGCAATTATTTTTACTTTAGCTTGACAGGCAGCTGAAAGGAAGCCATTTGAGAAGTGAGGAGGGCTGAAGTTTTGTAGAAATTCCAGGCAGCACTGCACTGAATCATCAGTCCCAAGAGCACAGAGATATTCCATAGAAATGTCACACAGACCTTCTGGCATATTAATCGGGAAGCATCAATGAGCTTTCAGTCAGGTTGATTTTAGAGTTCCTGCTCAATTGGGATAAAAACTCTTAGCGTTCAGTAATAGAACAGTTGAAGCAAACCCAAGATGAAGATACGCATACAGCCCAGACTTGGGCTATTTCAGCCATGAGGTGGAGGGGAACCTTGCCTCTAGTGACGTGTTTGTATCGTGTTTTAGTTTTATTACAGTCACACTTCTTTCCTCAGCTTTTACAAGCTGGACTTAGTAAAACCCGTAAGTCTACCACTATTCTAACTACTAGAAGACTTCTCCTATCAGGAGATGGCGATTTTGAACTTACTATATACTTAAGCATGGGTTTATCTTTTAATAGTGTAAAGTCATTTTTGCCTTCTAATTTTCTTTGAAGCAAAATTTGTGCTTTATTTTGGAATTTTTGGCACAGATCAACCTGGAGAAATAAACAAGAGGTAAATAATACACATTCAGGAACAATAACCTGCTGAGAGGTAGGGCAGGAGATTAGCTAGCTAAAATGTCTGTAACATTTATTTTTCAACGTACTTAAAATGTTATTGAATGCAATGCAAAAAAACTCCTTTTCAGGTACCACTGAAGTTGAATACCTAAAAATAAATGTTGGGAAATGCAAATAGGAAGGTTAACAGAGTGAGTGCAGCACAGTCACATTGTATTTCCTCCTGTTCCACTACTTAAAAAGTGCAAGAGGAGGTATTGTGAAACGCTTATGAAAATTAGTTCCTTGGGCTCACTCTGGGAGTAAGAAGTAGTGAATTTAGCTCCTTTCATTGCAACAACCTACGGTTTGTTTCTCATAGGTGGGGGTGTTGAACATTGTAATTGCTAACTTGTGTAATTCGCTGCTGCAGCACATCTATTATTAAGGGACTGTAACTCTCTGGACATGACCATCCAGCTAGATCCTTATCCGCTGAACAGTCCATCCATCAAGCCAGTCTCTCTCCAGTTCAGAAACAAGGATGTTGTGTGGGACCATGTCAAAGTTATGAAGCAAGAGCAAAAGCAATAAAATTGTGAGGTCACCACCAGAACGACCGTTTCCTATTGCGGAGAGCAGAGTCATGATTTCTGTCCCATGGCCACCCAGGAACCAGAAATAGCACAGTGTTAACTGAGGTCAGGGGGAAATCTCAGGGCAAATATTCAAGATGGTTTTGATACGGTGTAGATGCTGTGAAGCGTTCTTGTCTCCGACAACACCAACTTGCTGATCGAAAGCATGAAAAGGACTTCTTCTGTAGCAGATTACTCCATAATGGCAAAGTGCCTTGAATCTTCCTTTCACCACCTTTGCAACTGCTGTGGACGAGGACAGGATTACACAGGCCTTATTTACAAAAAAAAAAAAAGCCCAAATCTAACTTTGGTCAAAAATTAAACTCTTTACATATTGCTTGCTTTCCAAGCTGTATAGCTACAATTTCATTGTTGCTTTGATTTCTAGATCTCTGGATTGTCTGTTTTGGCTTCGTCCTTTAATTGTGGAAGAAACCGAAGCTGAGTCAAAGGAAGGATGTACATTAATAGAAGAGACCTTCTCATTACCTTTTTTCCAGGAAACTTGCCATGTAGGACTTGAAAAAAGTGCAAAGCTGCCCTGTTTTTATTTATGTATAGCTTAGTAGAAGACAGACAAATTCTGATGTCAAATGTAAGCTTGAACAAGACCCAAAGGTAAGAGAAAGAAGAATTTATTTTTCCTCATCACTCTTCCTGCATACTGAGAAAATGGCCCTTTTTTGTTAGCAATTAGGTCTCGCAATTTGTTTTATTTTTCTTACAGCATAAAAGTGTTCAAATCTAATTTCCTTTTTACAGTGACACTATGTGTAGGCTCTAGCTCTTTAAACATAAATAAATAAATATAATAATGTCTTTCTACTAAGACAACAAGTCTGTTTATTTGGTGTTTTGAGTGTGTGTCAACAAAAAAATTAATTTGGAACTCTCCGGGCAAATACAATCAATCCATTTGTCCATACTGTGATTTGTGTATGTAATAAGAAACAGAGAATATTCTGGGTTTTTTAACTGCAAGATCATATTAATCTGATAAAGCACTGGGTAATATAATAAATCCTCTACGCTACTGAGAAGTATAGACATGAACTCTTTCTGTACATCTTACAAACTTAGCAGTAGGCAGCAATAGCCATATCGTTCTATATTGGAGACAGAGGCTGCATCTGTTCTTCTCTGAAGGTTACCCAGACCAGTTCACAGATGAATTTAAAAGTCATGTACTATCCAAGAGTAATATTTTGCTATCTGAAGAGACAAGCTTATATGAAGCTTATATGTTAATCCCTTAGAATTAATTTCACTCAACCATACTGAATGTAAAGTGAAGCATATCTGATTAGCAAGAAACAGCTTTTGGGAATATTTAGTAGGTTAATTTTTTATAAAGTAAAATATCTGGAGAATTTAGAATATGCTAGAATCAGAAGGTAGTGATTGCCTCTGGAAACTAGCAATAACATTTAGGACTGCTGCAGGTTCAAACCTAACTCAAAGCAGCTGTGCTTGAAAGGAGTTACCTGTTTTTTGGATCCGAGAAGTGAGCTAGAGCTGACTGACCAAGTGTTTACATTGCCAAGTGCAAATATGCAAAGACAGGTATATTTTAAAGATGTGCAAGAAAAACTGAAAATAAATGTCAGTTAAGTGTCACATATAATTAAATATGTGAAACCATTGCTAAAGGTATTTTTAAATCTTCCTTAAAGACAGGGAAATGTTTCTGTTGCCCATGAATTTGTGGCATTGTTTTTGTTAATTGTATTCTCGTATTTCATTATTCTCTTTTATATAGATCAGTTGAATCTTCACTAGGCAAAACTTTGCCGAACTAATAATACCAGTGGTATAGAAAGAACTGAAGGGGCAAGGCAGGGGCCTGACTGCTTCCCTGTAGTAGGGGAGCAGAAATGTGCTGCATTTCCACAGTTTTAGTTGCTGAGTATTGATGCGTTTCTATATCCTCTAAACCCTATAGTTTAAATACTTTTCTCAACAAGAAATCTGAAGTGGAAGTTGTTGATTTTTTTTTTTTTAATGATGACAGTTCATTCTGTAAAAGGATGGATTGGACTAAACATTTCAGTCTAATGAAAGAAGGAAAATACTAGTACATGTATTCTGAAAAACTCATATCCTAGCCTTATTTATGAAGGAACTCTAAGGACCTACTCCAAACTTGAAAAGCTTAATTGTATTACTGGTATTATCCCTAAAAAAACTATTATAAGAAACCAGAGCTGACCTGTTCTGGATTTCCTTATCTAAAGGACTGCACCAGTCCCTGCATTAGCAGAAACTTCTATTCCCAAAAAAATAGTTCCCCGTGCAAAAGTTCTCCCCTCCTTTCCTGCCTCCGATGCATTAAACTCTGATAAAGTTGCCCTTCAGGGAAGCCACAAAAGCAGAAACAGACATATTGTGCTTCATAGACTGGACCAATGTGATTTTTCTCACTTCAGTGACTTCTGTGGAGTTGCATAGTGGAGAAAACATGTTTACAAGCAGAAGAAAATTGGTAGCGCTCTTCTTGCTGCTTTGGGGAGATTCTGAATCATCTTGGGTCTTTTCTGCACTGTAGGTCACACAGATTCTTTTTGAAACCTATGCAAAATACCGAAAAGAGTAGATGTTTGATTCTTCAGAAAAGGAGGATGAATATGAGACAAAGAAATGCCTGCTAAAATAACATCTCATTTGCTAAAGTGAGGGGAAAAAAAGTGAGAATTAATAACATTGACACCTAGATTTTAGCTGCCGGATTAGTGGCTGAGGAATCATTGGTTCTCCTGTCCCTTTTCACGTGTTGCTCCCTTTGGTGTAGCAAATGCCATTTTCACTTACAACACTGCAAATAGAGAAACAAGGAGGGGGGGGGGTGTCTGCAGTGATACAGAGGAAATCTTAAATAGCTTTGGCAGAACTGCTACTTTACATCTTCCTACACCAAAACGCTTCCAAGCAAAAGCAAATTACTGACCCGTGTGTCTGGCTAGCGGTGGAAGCTGCTAAAAAGTTGTAGAGAAGCAAAAAATGAGAGCCTAAAGAGGCAAAACAGGAGGAGGCAGGCTGAAGCATGAAGAATGTTTATAAAAGATCTGAAGGCCGGAAGGAGCTTCACTGATAACGTTATCTGACCTACTAGATAATTACAGGTAAACAGAGCACCTGAATAGCACCCGAATCTGAACTAGTGTGTATCTTTTTGAGAAATACTAAACTTCGTTTTCTTAAGGACAGCAAAGACAGGCAAATGAATGTAGAAACGTGGTGGTTCGGCAACACCTAATTTATGTACAAGAACTGTGACTGCTTGTGGGAAACAAGCCGAAAAATGCTGTGTGTAATATGTAGCAGCAATAAGAGTTTCTCATTAGCATTTCAGATTTGAAGATACTGGTTTGAAATTTGTCATAATGGAACAAGATTGTCTTTTTTTCCTTCATCTTAAGGGCCTCATATTAAAATGATGGATTAAATTACCCTTTCATCTGAAATACAGAATTTCCGTTTCCTGTTGTTCCAACGGCAAACTTTAAACCCTTGCCCAAAAACTCAGGACACAACTGCTAAATTACCTCAGGTACATGGTGCGGCCAGTCCAGGTTCAGTTCTGTGACGGTACTGGGTGATTCAAGGGTGGACGACTGCAAGGAACATTGAGCTGGGTGATGGTGCTTCTGTTTACTAGTTACCAAGATTTAATTTGGATTATGCTATGAAGGAGCAGTGATGGTGGGAGAGGGAAGAGTCTCTCTTTAAAATAAGTCCAGGTTGAAATGTTGCTAACCAGATGTAGTGCTCAATGTTTTCTGCATCTGCTGAATGTATGTCTCCATGGTATTACAGTTCCATGGGTTAGGTACTGTGCAAAACATGTATTTCCTTTTTGGTTTGTAGTATTCCTACTCTTCTATTCTGAGAGATTATATATTTAGCTCTTTCTTTTTTTTTTTTAACAGTTGTGTTGCATCCTTTCTTGTAAAAGCCAGACTTTTGAACTTTTTGAGAACTTTTCTGTAATTTATTGAGCTTTGCCTCTGAAAAACTGACAGATCAGGTCCCCTTAACCCATCTAATTCTTGGCTGTGAGTTTCCAACTGTGTGTGCTGATAATATATAACAAACAAAGCAAGCACAGAGTAATCTTTCTTTTTCTTGCCCTCACTGTCCATTATACCATTAGATGATTCCTGAGCCAGAAGCTGCTTCTCAACATTGTTTAATAGCCACCAGTAGGTCTATCCTTTGTTAGTTTATGTAGTCCGTTTTGTAATTGTTCATACTTACGACCTGTACAGCATCATCCAGCACTGAGTTCCATTGTGTATTACTACAGAAAAGTACGTTTATTTGTTCTAGACTTGCTGCCTCAGTACTTCATTGTGTTCGCCCTTTCATTCTAAGCTTGCTTCAAATTGTATTTGCTGGCTTCACCTTTTTTTTAAGGTTCTTTTTGAAGTCTAAATAGCCTGAACTGAGTGAGGAAAGAGAGAAGAGATTGTATAATAAATTTGTATTATTTTTGTTATAGTTTCTGCCAGCACTTTCTTAGAGTAAAACAACTGGTATTCTTACTGCAGCTGAACATAAAGCAGGTGTTTTCACTGTGTTACTTTAGTCTCAGCACCTGATGGTCTTTATCAATGAGAGGAGAAAGAGGAAGTGCGAGCGAGTGGGAGTTTTTGCAGTGGGAGAAGAGGAGCACGGAGAAAGTCTAGCTTTGCTATGGGTGGGAAGTAGGTGCTTGCCTACTAATTTCTCTTCTCCCTGGAAGTCTACGTTTGACAAACTCTTCTCTCTGACAGCATTTGAATCCCTGGATGCCCGAAGAGCCTGATGCTGGGAAATTGCAGCCTGAGACTGAGGAGTGGTTAATCACAGATGGGGTTCTCAGTCTTGGTGGTGAGTAACAATATAACACAACATGTAATTTGTAAACCCAGCAGGAAGGGAAAATTATTTCCCTTAAGAATACTGGTGTCCTTGTACTCCAGTACAGCCTTTCACTGGTATTTCTTCATCCTCCTAAGTATTTGTCTAACGTGTCTTGAGTTGCCACTAAGTCAGTTCAGAACGTTACTTTCACTTTTCCCTGCCGGCATTTACCAGTGTCGTGGTTGAACCCTAGCTGGCAACTAGAACACTCAGCCGCTCCCTCACTCACCCCCCCCGCAGGGCAGGGGAGGGAAAGGGAGGAAAAAACCTCCTGGTTTGAGATAGTAATTTTAATAGAAACAATAACAGAGAAGGAAAAATAATAATAAAGACACAGGTCACTCACCCACCAGTGAAGTGGCACCCTCCCGAGCAGTGATTGTGGATTCCCCGCCCCAGCTAACCCCCATTTATATACCGAGCATGACATCTATGGTACCGAATATTTCACTGGCCATTCCATCCTTCTGTATATTCGGCTATGGGAAGCTGGAAAAAAATCCCTGAATACTGTAAACATCACTTAGCAACAACTGAGAACAATAGGTATTATTGACATTCCTTTCACAACAATCACTAGAAAGAAAATTAACTCTTTCTCAGCTGAAACCAGGCCAACCAGTCAGAGAAAACAGTGCTGCTTAGCTTTGTGCATGAATCTAAAACTGTTCGGTAGCAAGTGTATGCAGCTTTTGCAGCACCTCGGATTACGGCTTGAGAGCAGTTTCTTGTCATGAACTGTCAGTGCAGGAGATGTAACAGAGCAATGTAGCATAAATTCTTGGATGTAACCCAAAGACTGTATGATTGGTCTATGATAACATCCCTGCCATCTTTCCTGCAATAATGCTCCTTGAACAGCCTGCATCTGTGGGAGGGACTGTATCTCAGTAGCGCAAACTAGAGATGGAGAAGGGCAACTGCCTGAAGGATACCAGCTGACATAAGAAATTGGTCTTTCCTGGCTCACAGGCGAAATATAGAAGACTCCAAACTAAACTACTCCCCTGGGTACACTACACGTCAGCTCAAGTGGCATCCCTGGTATTTAATGAGATCCAGCTCCTCAGATGGTAGCGACATCCTTTGCTGACATCATGATGCAGTTGTCATGGTTACAAAAGGACCAGCTGCTAAATACAAAGTATCAGAAAGACGAAAGTGGAGAAAATTAATGTCCAAGCAGAAAAGACATAGAGTAGATAAGACGATTTGGAGGTCAAGGAGAAATAAAGGGAATGGAAACAGCAACTAGGGAATTACACAGGAAATGAAAGCAAGAGGAAGGAAGGTTCAAAGGTAGATATCCAGAGATGGGTGATCCAGGAGCGGACCCCCTGGGAACTTGACATGCTTATGTTTGTAATTAATGAACAGCCTTCAAAGAGAAGTCTGGAAACAATACTGCCTAGCAAAAGTCCCTTTTGGCTTATTCTCTTTGAAGCTTTGCACGTTATATCCTAGGACAGGATGAACTGTGGAAGAGGAATGTATGTTCTGATACTGAAGGGTGGACAGTGACTTTTTCCCCCAAGATAATCCAGCTAGTGGCATGGATGAAAAGTAGAGCTGAGTATGTGACACGGGAAAGGAGATTTGCATCAAGCACTCCCAACTGCGCACCATCTCCCGTGGCTGGTGTTTTGGCCAAGCTCCATTTGAAATCACCATTTTCCAAGATGTAGCCTCTATGTGCTGTGCCCTAGTTTTGAGGAGGGAAAGATTTAGATGGTGTTTTTTTTGTTAAGTTGGTGAAAGCCAATTCAACCTTTTGTTCTGATAAAAAGCAATGAAAAGAGTATCTGAGATAATAAAGTGAGCCTGATAGCCTGACGTGAATTAATATCATAGTGATTCCCTGAGCAAGTGGGTTGGGATCTTCAATTAATTCCTGCAGCAGGATGGGAAAACAGGTTTCCATGGATACTGAGCCAGAAGCAGCACTGACACTCACAGGAAATGCAAGCTTAGTTTTGCTGCAGCTTGCTTCCCAAGCAGGGTTCTCTCTCTCTCCCCCTCTACCCACCTCCCCCCCTTCCCCCAGCACTCTCTGTTCTGTATTTTTAAAGAAAAAGAGGCAAACGGACATTTGAGGAATGGGTGGAGAAAAAAAAAATACTATTCCCTTACCTAAAAAATCATGTACGGGAAATGCAAGGGATTTGCCACCATTTTAAGCTACAATTCAGAATAAAACAAAGACTATTAAAACTAGGGGAGGAAAAAGGCTGTAACCTATTGATCTTGTGACAGTCACTGAGTGTGACAGCAAGACCGCTGGAAGGACAGATTTATAACCAAGGATGTAGTAAGAGCACAGTACCTATTCTAGTGCAGGGCTGTAGGGGGTTTCAACATTGTTGTTGTTCACCCAGGTGATTGCAGCAATGTGCATATTAGCGGTCATGAAAGCAAACAGGAAAAAAAAGTTTTACATCTGCCAATTAAAATACAAAAAAGCCAAATTATAGTTCTTGCTCAGAAGTTAACTGCCAGGCATAGTGATGGGTGGTGGACTCTCATTAGAAACATGTAAGATATGTGAGAGGAAGAAAGATATTTGGTGATTATGTGCATTTTTTAAATCCCTTTTGATTCAAAGTAATATCTATCACTGTATTTTTAATTGCTGTAGAATAGAAATTTTGGAAAACTCACCACCTTATTTCCTCCGTGTATGGGTCCATCAAATACAGAATGAACACTGATAATATCCACAAAGAAAGGCAGTATAACTGGGAATGTTGCTGAACAATGTAGTCTTAAATACTTGAGCTGTGACCTGTTGCTCCTACTCAAGAAATCCATAGAACACGTTCTTATTTATCTTAATTTAAACTCCCATTAACCTCTCATACTGACTTATTTTGAATGGTATTTATACATCCTGGCCAGCTCCATAGGGAAACACAGCAAAATAAAAACCATATTTATTTTGGGAAGAGACAAAAATGAAGAAAAAAATGGTATTTTTCAGAATTGAAAGTGACTTTTCTTTAAGTGACAGACTTAATCTCTTAGGAAATGCATCCTAGAACTTTAAACGGATTAAACAATTATTCCTCTTCTTCACTTTTTAGAGATTACAAAAAAGACGTAGCACTCCAGTATGGTTGAGCCAGTTCTTAGCTGGGTCATGCACACTTTGCATGCCCACACTCCAGAGCTGTTAGCCCGCTCCTCGGAGCATTCCTGCGCACCCGGGCGCAGTTCAGGCACATCAAGCCACCCTGGGACCAGTCTCTGTGGCAGTCCGGACAAATCCATCTCGTTTTCCTCCAGAGGGAGAGCAGAGGGTGGAGGTGGAAGGAGCATGTAGGTGTTCCAAGGGCCATGTCACCTGCTCTCCAGAGAGAAGAGGGGTCTTGCCCTACTTCATTTGCCACTGACTGTGGCTATTGTGGCCGCTGCATGGTGTCCTGCAGTTTTCTGCTGCCCTTTGCCACCACAGACCAAGAGTAGGTTAGAGATCTGCCTTTGAATTGTTCATGTCCTTCGGCTATGTTTAGTCAATTAAAAAATATACATATAGTGACATATTGTGCTGTATGTATGTGTGTGCACGACACCTACAACACTTGCGTGTGTACGAGCATGGGATAGGAAGCTGAGTAACGGAAAAGAAAAGATACCTGTGCACAAGTACGACCGGGGGACCATTTCCAAACACAAGTGCGTGTGGGAGGGAGCTGTGGCAGTGGCTGGGGGGTTGCTGCTGTGAAGTGGAAGCCAATTAATTGCCTCTGCAGAAGAAGGTAGAATCTCCCTTCAGTACTATGATTTGGTTATCAGCCAATGTCACCCAAGAAGAAACTCCCACCTCCTGAATTCTTGTTATAGGCTGGAGAAAATATGAGATAGACTGCTGTAATAACACAATCATTTTTTCAAGCTACTTCCTATCCAGCACTGCAGTGAGAGTGGGAAAAAAAAACCAACATGAAGTTTGAGAATTGTAAGACAAATCATCAGAACAGTAAGCCACCATCCTTGCTATAACATCCTGAGCACGCAGCAGCAGATTGGTTTTGTTCTGTTAGTGAACCATCATAGCAAGAGGGAGAGTATTCTGCATAGATATTCCAGGTTAAGCAGAAAAGCATTATAGTTAAGAGCTCATAGGTATTTCCATGATGAATTCCTAGTGTTTTGCTGTCTAACTCCCAAACCTTTTGCTGTCAGGGTGTGTTCTTGTGATATCTTGTAAATAAACACGACTTGTAGAGCTGTTTGTGCTACTGAAAGTAGGAAATGTCATTTAAAACTGCATTCTCAAATCACTAAATTTGCTGACTGGAGTACCGAAGTCCACGGAAGGACAAGATCAGGCATGCTCTTCTTTTGTTGTCCCTTTCACTTCAGGCTACAAATTCTTACTGCCCACGTGCTGCCATGTGGGACTCTTTAGCCTGGAGAAGAGAAGGCTGAGGGGAGACCTTATTATGGCGTACAAGTATCTTAAGGGTGGGTTGAAGGAGGATGGAGCCAGACTCTTTTCAGTGGTTCCCAATGACAGGACGAGGGGCAATGGGCACAAGCTGGAACATAGGAGGTTCCGTTCAAATATACGGAAAAACTTCTTTACGGTCAGGGTGACAGAGCACTGGAACAGGCTGCCCAGGGAGGTTGTGGAGTCCCCTTCTCTGGAGATCTTCAAGTCTCGCCTGGATGCAGTCCTGAGTAATGTGCTCTAGGCAATCCTGCTTTGGCAGGGGAGTTGGACTAGATGATCTCTAGAGGTCCCTTCCAACTCTGAAAATTCCGTGATTCCGTGATTTCCCAGAGACACTTGCCTTGGTGCAAAAGAGAAAGAGTCCACGGACAGCACTTAGTTAAAACCACCAAGTGAAGTAGGATCTCACTGTAATTAAGTCCTTCTTAGATAATACAAGTAGTGAGGTCTTCTGTCTTACAGCTTTGTGTCTTGCCTGAATCACAGTACTTCAATATCTGCATGACAGACAGTAATTGTCCACATGCAACTCCCCTTTGCCTTTCTGTTGTGTTATTTAAAAATAAATGCTGCAAACTTGCCTCATACAGGCTGTAATTTAGAAAAGCACTCAAGCAGATACTTCAGTTTGAGCATGTGAATTGATATATTATTAGCCCATGCCCTGAAGATGTCAGAATGCAAAAAACCCAGAATGACTAACCTTATACCTAAAGTCACACGTAGCCAAGGGTTCTGCTGTATTGGGATCACGCTTTCCAAATGCGGCACACAAGGTAGGGTTTTTGGAAAGAACATTTAGTTAGGTAGGCTTATAACAGTGCTTGGCTACGTAACAATGCAGGTAGGATGGGATTAATCTCATCTACCTTTGGACAGATGTAATCTAGGCGTATAATCTGAACTGCTCATCATGGCCTCGCTCACAGGGACAGATAGGTGTCACTGGGGGCAGCTCAGCCCACTGGCAATACCGGGTGCCCACACCTAGCAGCACATCAAACTATTTCTTACTCAGCTATTCATAAAGTTGCTAAAAGTTCAGTCATAACCAGCTAGCAAAATAATTACACCTTCACCTTTGCTGCCAACAGCTGATTTTATGAATAAGTAAGGCCGCGTTTTCATGTTTGTGTAATCATTTTGTGAAATATTCATGCCTATTTTTTTCACACCAACCTATTTTTAATAGGTGGTTAGACTATTATGTTTTGATTTCAGTCTTAATATGAAGGACTGCCATTTTTCCCATCTACCTGTTAAAGAGATCTGTACAGCTCTTTGACTGTAGCTCTTTTTTGGAGGGTGGCCTTAGCATACTGCTTGCTTTTAGTCATTTCAGGTCTTTATTGAGCTTGTTAGCTTCATGTTAAGTCAGATGAAAGCAATGCCTTTTACAAATAACTCCTGGAAAGGACCTTTAAATTGCATCGGGTAGGTATCTCTAAGGGGTTGGGGGAGAAGAAATGCAGTCATCGTGAGGCAAAGTTGCAAACGTAAAATACTTACTATTCACTTCAAACATTCTGCTGTGGTGTACCGCACTTGCTCCAAAAGCTGACTATTCAAAAGCAATTGTAAAAATCATCCTCGTTGTTTCATTTATTTGTACTAGACTGGTATCTAGAAGCCATTGAACACAAAAGATTTTCTGCATATCTTGAAACAAGATATCCAGCTGTTGAAGGGAATGATTAATGTGAATGAACTGTGTTGGGAGGGAAATTATAAAAGTGGTTCTTAGGATGACCAGATTCCTACACATTCCTACTACCCAACACTTGTTGTTCATCAGTACAAGAGAAACAGCAACTATGTAAGCACGAGGTGGTTTTCAGTGGCTGAAAGATGGTTTCTGCTCTGAGAAACACACAACTAAGGAATTACCAGCAGTGTCTGCTGCTGGTTGGCATTGTGGCATTGTATTAATGATACTACTAAGAGGTCTGCAGAGAAAATATCCTAGATTTTATTCTCAGTAACTTAAAACATCTTTAGAGAAAATAAGTTCTTTGTGCCTGAAGTTTCATAAAAGCTCATATAGTTGTGTTTCATTTATCCAAATCATAATACAAGTTCTATTTGTTTAACTGTAAAATCTTTAAGTTCCTCCACCATGACCACTGAAAAACAAGATTTTTTCATAAACTTCTAATATTTTATGGATTTGAAACTTAGTGTGATTTAAGTAAATAAACTAACTAAAGAGTGAGTTTCCCAAGTTTAAAAATCTTTCCGTTTACAAAGAAAAAGTGCAATTTAACTGAACAATGTAGTGCTGACCTGTCAAAGCAGCAAATTGTGAGGCTGAATAAGTCACCCAACTGAACAAAATACCTCATAGCATTTCTTTAAATAACTTGCCTAGGAAAAATTGTCTAAACTTTACCCTATTTGGTACTAGTGGCAGCTGCACTACTGGGGAAGGACGTGTTTAAAATAGCCATCAGTTGAGTAGCCAATGCCATCATTATAGAAACAAATGTATTTCTTGGTTCTTTAAGTAGGGGACTAGGAAAAAAAAATAAATAAGGAGGTAGAATTAATTCTGTATGTAGAATTAATGAGCTTGCTGTGGGATTGTGTGTTGAGTTTAGGCTCCAAACTTCAAAATGGGTGCCGAAAAATTGGAAAGGATGTGGAGAAAAGCTGCGAGATTGATTCAAAGGCAAGATAACCTGCTATATTGTAAGGTGCTTATGTAGTTATAGCTACGGGATCGTTTGAAAGCCACCTCCAAGGCACTTCTAAAGGAAAGAGGACTTTGGAAACAGATGGTTTATTACTTCAGTAAAAGATGTAATGATACTGATTAGTTGAAAGCTGACTCTAGAACAATTTAGAGTACTGAAGCACTGAACAATTTTAAATATTGAGACTGTTTGTTTAGGCAAGAGATGTATTCTCCAGCATTAGAAGTCTTGGACTTGGGCATTGCTATTCTTCTGAAATGTATGCTGCTGTTTGAATGGCCTTTGTGGACTTCACAGCTGACCTTGCTCGGTGATATTCTTTGCCTTTCGTTATTATGAGCAGAAAGGGGAGGGGTGATTAGTGTCAGAAAAGACGACTATAGAGTGATCCTTCTGACCTTTAGCTCAGACCTTTGGCCTAGAATTTAACTTTACAGGATTTAGTTTCATTTTTATCATTTCAGATGCTCTGACTCAGCTGTATAAGAGAGACACAACTCCTGTTTTCTCTGGGGCTTTCCACTCTTTTCTAAATATTTTTAAAGCAGCTATTAGTAGCTCTGAGTCTCGGGAGTTTAATTATTATTTTTTTGTTCCTCCTCTAATCTGGAAAACCACTCTGAATTCTACTTTGGGCTATAAACCAACTCATCATTGAAGTTTAGTAAAATTTCTCCCTAAACATGCATGTTCACTTACAACTACCGAGTATGTGGAGGACTTTGTTCAAATCCCACTGGCTCAAAATACAGAAGAGGAAAAAAAAAAATAAGCCTGCGAAAAGAGATGAGATCCTAAAACAGGTAACTCAACAGCAGTAGCAACTGCAACTGCGCTGGCTATCATTTATAGACTGGGAAACATTCAGGATACAGCGCAGTGGAGTTAGCCTGCACTGCTCCAACAGTAGGTGTTGCAGCATCTCTCAGTACCTGTATGTCGCTTGAGGGTGTGCTGGCGATGTGTGTTCATCACTGAACTGGATGGTACATGTGTCTCTGTCTATGACGCTGTAACTTTGTAAATCAAGATCTGTTCAGTCACACACTTTCAGGGACAACCCCATTGATTAGCACAACCCCATTGATTAGTAAGTGAAAAAGGGAAACAGATTTTCAGTACTGTTACTGTGATGCCACAGTATAGTTTAGTGATGTAGCAAAATAGGCTGTCAGAGAGTTTCCAGCTATCTCCTGTACGTACCAGTGTGTATGTTGATGTGTGGTTTGGTGCTGCTGAAGGCTGAGATGCCACTGCTAGCTCCTCACTCTTGCATACTTTGAAGAGCACTCTTCCTTCAATGGCCTCCTCCCGCCCTGGTCAGCTATGATTGGGCGTTCCAGAAGGCATCTCCTCTGCTTATTTTAGTCACACACACCACATCCCCTTATCCCTCCCTACACAAAGCTTTTCTTTCAGCTAAGAGTTCTTCACTTCATCTCTTGCGACCTCCCCAGAAGATGTTTCTACATTTCAATAACTGTTCATTTCCAAGCAGCATTTGGGGCCTGGACGCTACCACAAAGTTGTCAGAAATATCATGTTCGGGAACTCCAGGGTCGCAGCTATCCAGAAAAGTGCTTGTAGCCCTTCTGTTTCCAGTGCATTTGTACCTGCCTTCACACATGGCAGCCTGAGAAGGAAAGAACTGTTAGATTCCTCTTGGAAACAAGGCTTGAAATTACTTGTAAGAGGACTAAACAAGATGGGCAGGCACAGCTTCTCTGGGCAACCTGCGCCAGGGGTTCACCACCCTCAGAGCCAAGAATTTCTCCCTCGTACCTCACCTAAATCTCCCCTCTTTCAGTGTAAAATCATTCGCCCTCGTCCCATCGCTCCCCTCCCTGACCAAGAGTCCCTCCCCAGCTTTTCTGGAGCCCGTTTAGGGACTGGAAGGGGCTCTAAGTTCTCCCTGCAGCCTTCTCTTCTCCAGGCTGAACAACCCCAACTGTCTCAGTCTCTCTTCATAGGAGAGGTGTTCCAGCCCTCTTCTTACGTTCTGTCTGTTGAGTTGAGCATGCTGAACCTTTATGTCCTTCTGACTTACAGAAAATGTGACGGAAATATTTCCTGTGCCATTCCCTCTCATCAGGTATTCATACACATTGATGAGATTTCC
>RSEF01000013.1:20588139-20614494 GCA_003993805.1 Himantopus leucocephalus
AATGACAATAAATTGTTATGGGTCTCTCAAACCATAACACCACCGAAGGAGGAAAATGAGTGCTTGTGTCACAGCAGCAGTGACAGCCCAGTGCTGTTAGAGGCATTGGTCCTCTTTGTTTATGGATAACACCCGTTGAACGCTCACAATTGTTATCTGCTTTGCCTTTATTCCACTACTCACCACTAGCTTTCTAATATTTCTCATATAATAATTCTGCAGGGACAGTAGAGGACAGCCTTACATATGGCTAATCGTCTTACTCATCCTGATACCATAGGAGACCTAATGCCATTTGTCGCAGGGCTCACGATGAACCAAGGTAAGCATTGTCTCTTAGCAACCACAGCCAAATTATCTAAACTGGAGATGGGAGTTCACCAGAGCAGAGGTACTCCCAGGCACCAGGGGGAATCACAGGATCATAGATGTTTAGATACTTCTCATGTATAGCAATTCTTTTTTGCAATGACACAACCTCTACAGGCTTTTGAAGTCTATTAAGCCATGCATCCCAAATGAGCTATTCTTAAAGGATTTGTTTAAATCAGAGCATGAAAGCCTGAGGGGAAAACCCTCAGCCGCCTTAGATTTCTGAGGAAAATCAGTGACGTCGCCTTTCTGCTCATCTATAACGTCTGAGATCAAGAAAAAAACCAAACAAGCAATCTGATTCTTACACAACCCGTGCTCTATTTAATTTTTTTTGACTACGCTCAGCTGCTGAAGTAGTCACAGGGAAGAGTTCCCTCCTGTGGTTAGACAACACAGCTACAAATGAGGCATGGGACGCATTCCAGGCCTGGCTACAGAACCAAGAGAGTCACATACCCGAATGGGGTAAGAATTTTGCTGCAAACACGGGGACATCCATCTCAGTCATTAGAGCAAAGCCATACATTCAAAAAAGTGCTGATAAAAATCTGTTTCTCACTCCTCGTAGGACTGAAAAGGCTGCTTACATTTAAGTATTTTTTCATTTTAAATTATGAGTGCATTTGTATCCCTTCGCTCTGTGCCCCATCTAAAAGTGACAGACTTTTATTGTAATGAACATAACTGCACAGAAAGCAAAATTAATGATAAATAAGTTTAAGATATCTGTAGAATGTTCTACAGTACAATACGTAAAAATGTCACAGCTTTTTAAATCACGTGGCTTTGTTCTGGCGGGGGTGAGAGGGAAGAACCAACTCTACAGTATTTCTTGAAAAAGCTGGAATGCCCCCTCTTGTTTCTAACTCTTCAGACTTATAGGATAGTACAACATAATAAATAGAGAATTATAAAATGAGATAATAATAAAACTTTTTTAAGGGATATATATGTAAACCTCTTTTACAGTCTGGAATATTAAAAACAGTACTCAGGTGAAATACAGAGGGAACAGAATGAGGTAATTGTAGGTTTGGGATAAAGACAATTGAAGGCAAGTGTATTTGAACAGCTAGCGAGAGACCTAGAGCAATTATGATTGCTGCTGTTATTATTACATATCCAGGCAAAACCAACATCTCTGAAAGAGAATGACTGAATTTTGCCAGAAGTCAATGGGCATTTCAGACACACGGAAACTATGTTTGTGGACAAAGTGAAAAGTGTGTCTAGTTAAAACGAAATTTATATTAGAACACTAGACAAATTACAAAGATAGGAAAGCTGGTTAACTTGTCTTGCATTAAGAGCTGAACTCATATCCAGTGCCAACAGTAACGACGACCACTTTACTTTTAGTCACAGTACAGGTTGGTAAGACCTGGAAGTAAGCTGCAGTCGTGAAAGCAGCAGTTACGAAAAATAACTGAGAGACAAAGCTGTGATTGTGTGGAAACATATTTTGTAAAGGCAGCATGATGTTTTTACTAGCACAATAACACAAAAAATTAGTTTGAATGAAAAAAACAGTTTAAAAACCTAAATATGGAAAGTTACGCTGGAGGTGAGTGTAAAATAGTTTGTATCAGCTTCTACTAAGAAAGCAAGCAAAACAAAACCCAGGATTCATCTCACCTGATTTTTAACCGTCAAAAAGATTACACACAGATGCAGAAAAAATTATGCAGAATCTTTCTGTAGTTATCTGTGAGACGCGTCTACAGAGAGGGATCCAGCTCATTCAGGGCAGGTATATAAGTGAGGTGGGATGAATTGGCTTCTGCAAGGCCTGCCTTGCTCCATCGACAATAGTGAGAACTGCAAACACTGACTTACTCAAGATGGCTAATTTTCAGCCAGAGAAGCTCAGATCATGTGACACACACACACTTTCTGTTCACCTTCTACACCTTCTAGTAGAATAAATAAACAAGCTTTTTTTTCTTTTTTCTCCTCAGTCAGGCACAAGATGAACCGATGCTGAAATTCCTTAATAACAGACCTGACTAAGCACACCTATCTACTGAACTGCAATTTTCTTCCTAATTTCAGTTCTGTACAATACTTTTAATGGAGATGTTCTTCCTGTACTTTAGGAATGCTAAGCTCACAAGTACCACTCATTCAGGAAGAGCAATATAAAGAGCTGGATCGCAAAGTGTTCAGCCTATCAAAGAAAGTAAGTGCTACGAGTTACTTGCCATAGCATGACAGGTGACTGATGTGAATGGTCTTGAATGCCTGTGGGTTAGTGTGGTACGCAGTAATGGGCAAGGTAACAGTATGCAAGGTCTACTACAGTGAACTATGTCAAACGAACAAAAAGGAATAAATTGTTCTTTAATCTCATACCTGTAGCAAATGGAAATTTATGTAAGCATGGGCAGGTACAGCTCTGATCTGACCACGGGGCTGGGCAGTCGTGTAGGTGCTGGGCATCATATTGCGATGGGTATTTGGCTTGAGGTAGCGCTTGTAGACAGAAAGGTCACAGCTCATGTGGTGTCTGCGAAACCTGCATCTGGTATTATCATTGAGCCCAATTCAGGAGGTCTCATGCTGCTGGTACTTAAAACTACTAAAATTTAAAGGTGTAACTGTTTGTTTGTTTGTCTGTTTGTTTGTTTTAAGATAAAAGCTAAGGTACTCCCTAGGTGAATGGCCTTGTTGTGTCAAGGGGAGACAAGTAATTTACCTGCAGGAGCTGGACTTCCACGGTTACTTAGGGATCATGACATGATTACAGTGGGTATGAGCAAGCAGAAATCAGTTATATTCAGCATTATGACTGGAGTCTCAAAAACCAGGAATAATTTCCTGGCACTGAAGAAAATAGTTAGTAAAGTTTAAGGGGAAGGTGAAATTTAGACAAAGAAAAGTGAATGAAAATGAAAAGTTATTTAAAAAATGATTTCCAGATAGCAAAAAGTAATCAATGATATAAAAGGACTACTGCGGCTAAAAGCTCATCCCACTTAAGAAATGAAATCACTATTAAGAATAACAATCAAAAGAGAAAAGAAGTAAAAAAAAAAATAATTAAAAGCCTACCAACACATTTCTGTTAGAAAACAGACAACTAGACAAAGAAACTCTGGTTGGAGGGTGACTTAGGAAGACATATTTAAATACAGCAATGCAAAAGACGTCCTAATCATGGTATGGGTCCATCACTAGCTGAAGCTAATAAATTATTAATGCAATGCAGAAAATGCATGAAAGCCCAATGAATACGTTTGCTGTGAATTTGCAAAGAAGCAGGTTGAAGTTGTTTCTCAAAGCATGATGTAGTGCTTTCCAGATTATTAGGAGGTAGGAAAGATTATAGAAAACGTCTATTATGAATAGGTACTTTTAAGCAAACTGTCACAGATAACTTGCATGCAAGAATCTTAGAATGATTGGCTGATGTGTATGCTGATATGATACACTCTAGAGCGAAAGCGAGAAAAAATGTTTGACCAAGTATGTAGAAAAAAAGTGAGCCTTTCAGTAATTTTTTTTGTTAACTGGGGAATTTTAATCTGTCAAATTGGCTGATGCCACTGCCACAGCAGTATTCATGTAACTATATTGTCAATAATTTCTTGTTTAAGTGCAGAAAAGGAATGCTGCTGAAAAAAATTATCTATGAATCAGAAAATAGAACACTAGTATTACAACATAAAATTTAAAAAAAAAAAAGAAAAAAGAAAAAAAAAAGAAATTTACTAGTGCAGATCTTTTGTAGGGTTCTCTAAACTTGAGCAGACCAGCATTTTCCAGTGACTTGAGATGGGTGATTTATTCATGGAGCGTAATACCCCATTGTCTCTTCTCTTTCCCTCGCCCCATAGCATTCTTCACTCTGTGTCCTTGGAATAGCATTCCTCTCACTGAAATGTATTGAGAGACAGCAAGTACATTTGATGATGATGGGCCTTCAAGGAGACCCAGAGTATCACACGTGTTCATTCGTTAAACAATCACAATCAAAATCATTAAACTTTCAAATAAAATTGTGACTGATCCAGTGGCAAAGTCTTACACCTCTGTAATTTTGCTAGGAGCATTAAGCGAAGCGTTACAAGTTTACTAAAATACTGCCATTTTGGAAAGATATTATTTTTAAAATACTGATCTATAGTATCAAATTCTTTGGACATTCAGATTATGCTACCTAGAAAACAAAACACACATATGATCTTATTCTAACAGCTAGAGGCTCCACTTACTACAAAAGCTTTCATTCACAACTTCCAGTCTGACCACAACATCCCTCAGTCTAACAAATGGCTGGCTTGACAAACTAAACAGATCTTGGTTTTCAGTCGTAAAAATATAACTCTTTTAATGTAGTTCCTACAGACCTAATGTTGTATTCAGAAAAAGAAAACGGAACGCAGAACATGAGTTTGGAAGACTAGCAGACATTGTCGGTCCCAGTGCGTGAATGACAACGGGAGATTTCCTCGCTCAGTGTCCAGGCTGTAAGTCACCCATGTGTATCGCTGCCTCTCCAATACTTCACTGGGGCCAGGAAGCCTCACTGGAACGGTGGAGGATGTGTTGCAAAACAGTCTTTATTACTATAATTTATGTGCAGCTCAAGCTAGTTACACTGCTCTATCTGCAACTCTGCAGCAGGTCTCGTGCTTTCTCTTACATGAATTGTTAAATCAGAATTACGTTGATAAAAATTAAAATAACTGAAAAGAAAGAAAACAATAGATTTTCCATCTCTGTGATTTCAGATTTGGGGGAAGGGGGAGGGGAAGCTTTTCTGAATTATGTACTTCAGTTAAATATGAGTATTGGGCCTAACATGCAGGGTGTATAAGTAAAATTCTCTGGGAATCAGACACCAGTTGAAATAAAGTTCCTTCTGGTCTTGAAAGAGAAGGGAAAAAAATAAAAGAGAGAAAGGAGGATGCAATGGCTTCTGCAATGTCAGTAAGATGCTCAGGAGCCAAAACAAACTATGGCGTTTGCAGAAAAAGTCAAGTTCTGCTACTCTGCCCTTTCTAACAGGGCTCCGAACTATGACAGGCTGCTGGAAATCAGACTAGCTGTGATCATTACATATGGGACTTCTCAAAACCTGCAGCAGATATTGGAATTTGTTAAAAAAGGAAAAGCACCAAATCGCATTTTCAAAATAGAGCTTTGCCCTAGTGCACCGACATTTCAAACCCAGTATGATTTCCCTCCGTAAGGAGCAGGTACAAGCGACCAGACGCGTGTCAGCTGCCATTGAGGAATACCGGCTGCAGACAAGCGGGATCTGTCTCCGTTTTCCTGGAGGATCGCGCGTGTGGCTGCCACCCGCCACCCGTCTCGGGGTGGAAACGCACCGGTGCGGGAGGCACTGCGGCGTCACTGACAAGACGCGGCCCTAAATACAGCAACTTCGTTAAAACAGCACGCAGGAGGGAGGTTTAAATCTTCTAGAAAAGTGGGCAGACAGAGCCCCGCCGCTGCTCGCAACCCGAATGCAAGCGGCAAAGGCGGCAGAGCCCCGTCCTGTCACTTGTCCCGCTGCCGTCCCACGGCGAAAGCGGGCTGCCCCAGCAGCCCCAGCCGGGTGCGCGGCCCGGCTCCGCGCCAGGATCGCCGCGGCGGGGCCGGGGCCGGGGGCCGCTGCGCGGCGGCGGGCCGTGCCCGCAGCGAGCGCCTGCGAGCGGGGCCGCCCCGCAGATCGCGCCCTCGGCGGAGCCGCGGCCGCCCGTCGTTCCCCTCCACCTCCGCGGCCGAGGGAGCGCCGGCCGCCGCCGCGCACGGGGCCGCGGCCGAGCAGGGCCGGCCGTGCGCCGCGGGGCTCGGATCGGGCCCGGCGGAGCCCCCGCTCCCGGCGCCGCCCCGCGCACTGCGGGGAAGCCCTCGCCGCGGCAGCGGCGCACGCGCACTGCGGCCGCACTGCGTCGCCGGTGCCGCTTGGCCCGGCGCCAGGGGAGCCCCGCGCCGGCAGCGGGGCCGCCCGGGCGGGGCGGGGCGGCGGCCGCCTCGAGCGCCTATTTATAGCGCGGGAGGCTCCCCCCGGCCCGGGAGCGCTCGGCTCCGCGCCGTGCCTGCCGCCTCGGGCGGGGCTCCCGGCCCCTCCGTGCACAGCCGCCGGTTCCGTGCGGAGCCGGTGCTGGGGAAGGCCCGCGCCTGCGGGGGGGTGGGGGGGGAAAGGCGTTGCGCCAAGGGACGGCCTTCCGGGCGCGAGAGCGGGGTCCCGAGCGCCGCCGCTTGCCGTCGCGGCCGAGTCAGTGGCGGCTGCGGCCGTGCGGTACCCGGGGCTCCGGTTTTAGCAGTGCCCTGTTCTCCGCTGCGTGAGGGAGGCGCGCAGAGCCCGGGTCTGCCCCGGTCTGGCGCTGCGGGCAGAGCTCCCGCACTGTCGGCGGGGGTGGGCGGAGCAGGGCGCTCCCGGCAGGCCCCCGGAGTCCCCGAGATTCCCCGGAGTCCCCGAGATTCCCCGGAGTCCCCGGGGAGCGGGCCGCCCCCGCCCGGGCCGCGCTGCCGCCGCCCAGAGAACTCCCCCGCACCGAGCCCGCCGGGCGCGCGGCCCCTCCGCGGAGCCGGGGGGAGGCGAAGTGCGAGCCGAGCGAACGGGGGAGGGGGGGAGCGGGANCCCCGGGACCCCCCCCCCCCCCACTCCATGCCGTCTGCCCGGGCAGCAGCCGCGCGCTCCCGCGGCCCGGGGGCGGGCGCGCGGCCCGGCGGCAACCTGGCTCCCGCGCCCGGGCTCCCCGCGCCCCCCCGCCCGGGGCCGGAATCGCCATATAAGGAGCGGGAAGCCTCCGCCGGAACCGAGACTTATAAGGTCGTTTCCTAATATGGAAAGTGCGGCGGGGGCTTCCGGCGGGCTGGCCGGGGCGGGCGGGGGCCGGGGACCCCGCGCCCCGGGGCCGGCGGCGCTGCGGCGGCGCTGCGGCGGCGCTGCCCGTGGCAGGGGACAGGCCCGCAACGGGCGCGGGGCTGCCAGCGCGGGGCGGGCGGGGGCCCCGCGGCCCGGCTTTCCCCGGTGCCAGGCGCTGACGCCAGGCGGGGTCCTCCATCCCGCATCCATATAAGGGCTTCCTGCTTCCCATATATGGCCATGTACGTCAGGGCCGGGGCGGGCTGCGGCCGGTGGGACCCGATATATAGAGGCGGCTCCGGGGCGGGCGGGGAGCCGAGCGCTTCCAGCGGGCAGAGGTGGGGGGAGGCCCGGGCGGGCGGGCGGGCGGGGAGCCGAGCGCTTCCAGCGGGCAGCGCCGGGGCGACCGCGGCGCGGGGCACGCAGCAGGCGACGGCCGCCTCGCCGCAGCCGGCCCGTCCGCCGGGCCCGCGGCGGCGGCGCCACCACCCGTCGGAGCCCGAGCCCGGCGCCCTCATGGCCGCGGCCAAGGCAGAGATGCAGCTCCTGCCCCCGCTGCAGATCTCCGACCCCTTCGGCGCCTTCCCGCACTCGCCCCCCGCCGTGGACACTCACTATCCCAAGCTGGAAGAGATGATGCTGCTCAGCGGCGGGGGCCCGCAGTTCCTTGCCCCCCCCGGGGCGCCCGAGAGCGCGGGCTTCGGCGCCGCCGGCGAGCCCGGGGAGCAGCACTTCGAGCACCTGGCGGCAGGTAAGCGCGCTGGCCTGTCCCGGGCCGGGCGGGGGAGCCCCGGTCCGCCGCGGGGGCTCGGGGCGGCAGCGGCGCCCCCCTCCGCCGGCGGCGGCGGCGCGGGGGGGATTCTCCCGCCTGCGTCAGCGGCTCCGGGCCGGCTGCTGCTGGAGACCCGCCAGCGGCGCTGCGATACGTTACGCTCAATTATTAATTAACCAGCAGGAAGGATGTGGGGCTGCGCTGCGTGGGGACGGCTCGCGAAGCGCTGGCAGCCGCTGCGGTGGCGGGTGGAAGTAATCGCTATTGCTCTCTTTTCAGACACTTTTCCCGAGATCTCGCTGAACAACGAGAAAAGCCTTCCGGAGACCAGCTATCCCAACCAAACGACGCGACTGCCACCCATAACCTACACGGGGCGCTTCTCGCTAGAGCCGGCCCCCAACAGTAGCAACACCTTATGGCCAGAGCCCCTCTTCAGCCTCGTCAGTGGGCTGGTGGGCATGGCTAACGCACCTCCCACCTCCACACCTTCTTCATCATCACCCTCCTCCTCTTCGCAGAGCCCGCCTCTGAGCTGTTCTGTCCAAGCCAGCGAGAACAGTCCAATTTATTCAGCCGCACCAACTTTTCCCAATTCCAGCTCGGACATTTTCCCCGAACCGCAGACCCAGTCCTTTCCCAATCCCTCTGGAGCCCCCATCCAGTATCCCCCTCCAGCTTATCCGACTGCTAAAACCAACTTTCAGGTGCCAATGATCCCGGATTACCTGTTCCCTCAGCAACAGGGTGAGCTCAGTCTTGTTCCGGCTGACCAGAAGCCCTTCCCAGCCCTTGAGAGCAGAGCACAGCAGCCTTCCCTCACGCCACTGTCCACTATTAAGGCATTTGCTACTCAGACTGGCTCCCAGGAGCTGAAGACCCTCAACACTAACTATCAGTCCCAGCTGATCAAGCCCAGCAGGATGAGGAAATACCCAAACCGTCCCAGCAAGACCCCTCCTCATGAGCGACCCTACGCCTGCCCAGTGGAGTCCTGTGACCGGAGGTTTTCACGGTCCGATGAGCTAACACGGCACATCCGCATCCACACGGGACAGAAACCTTTCCAGTGCCGCATTTGCATGCGGAACTTCAGCAGGAGCGACCACTTGACTACGCACATCCGCACGCACACAGGAGAGAAGCCATTTGCCTGTGACATTTGTGGCAGAAAGTTTGCCAGAAGTGATGAGAGGAAGAGACACACGAAAATCCACCTTAGGCAGAAGGACAAGAAAGTGGAAAAGGCAGCTCCGGTCTCAACTGCTTCCCCAATTCCTGCCTACTCATCCTCTGTGACGACATCCTTCCCATCCTCCATCGCCACCACTTACCCTTCGCCAGTGCGCACAGTGTATTCCTCCCCTGCTCCCTCTTCCTATCCCTCCCCTGCACACACCACATTCCCGTCTCCTTCTATAGCAACCACTTACCCCTCCGGCACTGCCACTTTTCAGACCCAAGTGGCCACCTCCTTCTCATCTCCAGGGGTCACCAACAATTTCAGCTCACAGGTGACCTCAGCACTTTCAGACATGACGTCGGCCTTTTCTCCAAGGACAATTGAGATTTGCTGAGATTACCTTCTGGAACAGGAGAATTCGCCTTTTCCATTGGTACTATCAGACACAGAGTCTCCAATTACTCCCCCAACACCATACATTGCAAGGCTATTTAACTTTTCTTTAAACTTCAGCTGCCTGAAACAACTGCCATTTTAAGTTTTCCACCTCTGTTGAATGACTTAATTTGCATGGACTGTGGATAAGTTCAGTATAACTTTCCCCGTAAACAATAGTCTTTTATTAGGAAGAAAGGACTTTTGATTAAGTATGTAGCTGATGTAAATTGTACATGTGCCATGGTTTTGCTTTCCTTTAGGTACTATTGATGTGAAAAATCTTCGCATATCCATATTGTATTATTTGGAGTTTGCAGGGCCATATTTTGTAAATGTTAATTCTATTTCAGTGACAATGCTGTAATGAGTTTCAAACTTTTTTGGAAACAGCACTTACTGTATTTGAGCATGTTAGAGTGATGCTATGTAAATATCACCTGATGAGACACTCACATGTGGCAGAAGTTTTGTTTTTAAAGTTACAAGTCTTGGTGCCTTTTTGTGAAGCCTTGCTGACATCATGCATTTGTGTGAATGGATGCTTTGCATCTTGCCTTAAAGTGAAACGGATGTTACTCAAAGAATGTAAGGGAGAGCAGGGAATGGGTGGGGAGCAAGAGAAAGCCCCAGGGGACGGAATGTAAGCAAAANCCCACACCTCTCAAAGTCTATTTTTGTTACAAAAATGTAAATTTATATATATATATATATATTCAGAAGTCGGAATGTTGTAGTTACCTACTGAGTAGGCGGCAATTTTTGTATGTTATGAACATGCAGTTCATTATTTTGTGGTTTATTTTTACTTTGAAATTGTGTTTGTTAAAATGAAAGTGACTGTTTGGCTTCTAAACACATCGAATGCGCTTTCCTGCCAATGGGATATTTGGTGTACAATACCCTACAGAAAAAAATAAATAAAATATCAAATCATGCAGACTTCCACATTTTTCTTTAAGCTGCTGCGTAGGAAGACTGTGCTGCAGCAACCCTGACTCCGTGAGTGGCTGGGAAGTAACAAGTGCTGCTTGTCTCCTGGAGGAACATCTGCTTAAAGAAAGGAGAGGAGACCAATCACTCCTAAGTCCAGTTGCTCGCAAAGGCATGGATGGAGCATACACGTCCTTGCATGATGTGCATCACCTGCTTTTTTGCAGTAGCCATGATTCCTGTTCTGGCTTCTCCAGAAGCATGTGAGCTAATCTTGGGAAGAAAGACAATCTTCCCAGTGCTGAAAATGAGGTTTGAAAACTATAATCTCAACTGCGTGTTCGTAGGTAGTCAGAAATCTTACTGGATGGTGAGATAATAGAGTGGTTTCTAGGCTGGAAATACAGTAAGGTCAGCCCAAATGGCTGGTTGACGGAAGGCAGCCCTGCTCAGCTGAGGCCTGCTGTAAGTTCCTCCTTGACACAACACAGAGGATAAAAGTGCGTGGGCCTGATAGCTGTTAGTACAGCTGTTTCAGCACTTATAGGAGGAAAGCACTTCCTTACATGGTGGCTGAAAATACATTTCAGGGGATATGTGAACTAACTCTCTGCAGAGCAAATTCAGAGGAGTTTGTGTCCACGAGAACTGGTGGTGCAGGTGCAGAGGAGGGTTCTGGTGTGAGTCCTTTCAGGTGGCCTCTCTACAAATCACTATTGTTTAGGGTTGCGAGGAGCTGGGATGGAGATATAGGCCTTGATGAATGCACCCGTCACAGTGTAAACTGGGAAGCAGTCTCTGTTTGACACAGCATGCCCTACTGCTTGCCAAAATCAAGCCCACGGGCTAGGAAGGGCAACCTGCTGAAGCCCCTGGTCTAGTCCTTCTTCCTGGGGATGCAGCCCACCCCTGGCAAATGGCAGCAGTTCTAGAAGATACCAACAAGCTGAGCAGTTGGTAAATCCCAGTCTGTCATCTCTCAAGTAGGACTGTCCTCAGAGGGTTGGGACAAGCTGTGGGGAAGGGCCTGTGCTGCTTTGTCTCTGTGCCGGTCTGTGCCTGCAGTGCCGGGTGCAGTCTGCAAGCTGCTGACAGTGACTTCAGAGCTGGCCCTGATGGGCCTTTTCAGAGAAAAGCACTAGCTCTTTTCAACCCAAGGTGCTCTGGCCTCTGGCCACAGCAGATTGACTGGGCAAGCTAAATATTTGGCTTCACACTGTCTGAGCGTGTAACCCATGTCAGAAGCCACAGAAATCCACTTATGGGAGATGAGACAATGAAGAAAGGCCTTCAAATGTGATGCTTCAAAGAAGGAACCAAATGACACTATGTAAAGCTAACCACAAAATATTTTCCCACCTCCGGTTCCCAAATCCAACAGTAAATAAACAGTTGGAGTCAGCCCAAGCCCATTCTGATCTGACCGGCACAGGGCAGCAGCCACCTCTCCAGGAAGCCTATTCCATTTGACCACCCTTTCAGAAAGGAAATGTTTCCTAATGTCAAATCTGAACTTCCCCTGGTGCAGCTTTGAACCATTCCCAGGCATCCTGTCCTGTCACTGTATCCCAGGGAGAAGAGCTCAGCACCCCCTTCTCTCCACGTCCCCTCCTCAGGAAGCTGTAGATGTTGCTGTCTTTTCAAGCTTGTCTCTGCTGACTTCTGGTCTAGCCTTCTGGAATTGTGATTGTGCTAAAAACTGACCAAGTGGGCTCTCAAGCAATGCCTGATATGAGCCTGAGGGTGCCCCAGGTTCTCCAGAGCACTTTGTACAGAAATGAGCAGTGATGGTAACTGCTGTGCCGAAAGAGGCAGCAAAGGAGATTGGTGTGCTCTTTGGTGCAAAGTGGGCCAAGTCAGGTGGTGTTGCAGGGCTATGCAGGAGTGAAGGCCAGAGCACCCTTTCTAGCAGCAGGGCATGTCTCTGACGTCTGGCTATCCACCTTGGTACACAAGACTGGCCTGTGCCTGTCAAGGCAGCAGTGCAAGGGAGACAATGGGATCTGCAAGGCCTCTCTAGCTCAAAGAAACGCTGGTCCTACTTGTCCTATGCTGTCTCCACGTTGTGATGGTAGAGCCTTCCACTTTGCAGAGGCCTTCAGAAGTCCACTCCAACCCTCCCTCCTCCTCCCCAGTCGCCTCCTTAGGGTGCTGCCATCTCCCTTTAAATGGAAGAATTCTGGCCTCCCACAGCAGTGTCCGGCTGCAGGGACGTTCAGAGGGACTGGACCAGGTATGCAGGGTTACTGCTGGCTGCAGGTTAAGCCTGACTGAGAAAGCAGCACAGCTGGGTAGTGCGGGCGTTCTGAGGGAAGGGTGCAGTGCCCGCACACCGCATCTTGCCTAATAAGGGCTGGGAGGCTCCCAACGACACTGCCCATACAGCTCAGGGGGGTCCCAGGTCCGAATTGCATCTCATTGCAGAAGCTCCCCAGTACCACAGAGGCTGGTTTTGACCAAAAAAAAAAAAAAAAAANAAAAAAAAAAAAAAAAAAAAAGAAATTTCGTAAAAACTGTTGTCATATGCTAACCGGGGCCGCTTTCGTACAGACACCCTTTGGTGTAAGTTCTGAGAAAGTGCTCATAATTTAAGCTTCAGCATTTGGTCTAAACTGCAGTGATTTGTGCTTTGCATTTGCCATCCCTGTTTATAACGTAAAGGAAAGAAAACGCGCGATGTCTTTTGTCCCCGCTCTCTCCATGGCCTTCGTCCCACAAAACAAAAGCAGACTTCAGGGGTGAGCAAGCACTGCCGGTACATTTTCTGTGCAAACTTTTCGTTTGCTGTTGGTCTGAAAAAGGCAGGATTTCTGATTCTTAAGAAGGTTGCTCCCGGTCTAACTGGGAGGACAACCCGGGCTCCGGGAGGCTGTTCCCAGGGAAACACCAGGTTTCCCCACCGGCCGGGGAAACCCCCCGCCTTCCGCGCAGGCCGAGGCCCGAGGAGGAAAGGGCGGGTGCGAGGGGGGGGAAGGCGGCGGGGACCTCCGGCTTTTCCAGGCGCTGGCGGAGGATCCCCCCGCCCGCCCTGGCCCTCCGCCGCCTGCGGTCTGCAGCCTCGCGTCAGACCTCGCCGGGGACAGGCCGCGGGCCGGGCGCTGCGCCCGCGGGGCCGCGCCGCTGCGGGAGCGCGGCGGCGGGCGGGGCCCCCTCCGGCGACCGCGGGGCGGCCAAGGCCGAGCGGAAGCGCCGCTCCCGCGGCGGCCGGAACAACGACGACCATATTTGGCGTTTCCTCCGCGCCTTGTATGGCACTTCCGAGGCCCAAAAAAGGCGTTTCCTGCTCACGCGCTGCTGGGAGGCCGCAGCGGAGCTGCACACACACACACACCCCCCCCCCCCCCCCCCCCCCCCCCCCCCCCCCCCCCCCCCCCCCGCGCCGGCTGCCCCAGCGGGGCCCTCGCGGGGCCCGGGCCCGGGCCCCCCGCTCCGCTCCGCCCCGCTCCGCTCCGGCGCGACGGCTCCGGGCGAGGGAAGGCCCCGCTCCGGCCAGGGCCAGCGGCGGGCCCGGGGCCTGCCGGGAGGCCGCGCGGTGCCCTCCCGGGGGCCGGCGGAGCGCAGGCCGGCCTCCGGCCTTCCCTCGCCGCCGCCGCGGTTTCGTTAGCAGGGGCTGAGCCGCGCTGTCTGCGCGCAGGCGGGACAGGTCGGGTGCAGTTTAACTAGGGGAGCGCTGAGGGGGCCAGCGCCCTTGTCCGCCCAGGCCTTTCCTCTGCAGAGCCTTTGCTAAGATGCTGCTCACCTGGGGAAGTGCGCCTGGGTGGCTGTTTTGTGCTTTAATTATACTAGAAACCTTGAGCCTTAATTTTTCTTTCCCTTTAGAAAGGAAGATAAAGGAGGCAAAGATTATCTCGGGCATACTTAAAGAGCCCAGCATCCCCCGTGATACGCTGTGTGGCCTGTTTGTCCTCTTGTGTTCTGGAAATGCTACTGGAGAATCCATCTAAACCTGGTGAAATGCGGCTGTTAAAGCTATTTCTGCTGCAACTGTGAATTGCTCTTACCAAGTAGGTCATGGGCTCTGGCTGGCTGAAGAGATGAGACTTAAGAAGCAGAATAGAGAGCTGTAGGCAGAGGCTTTGGAGCAAAGAGGTATGTGATCATGAGCCTTTCCTTCCTTTGGGGCTTTCCCTGCTGCCTGTTTGGACCACAGGGACTGATTTTGTGCATCTGAGCAAGACCAGCTAATCCCAAGAAAAATAGTAGACTTTAAACTGTTAGCTGGGGACCAAGGGTGATGATCTGAGCTGCGGTAGATGCCCTTACACACCCTCACCATTAGCAAGTTTGACTAAAGCTGGGTGGAGAGGTTGGAGGCTGGCTCATGAAGAATGTCTTTGGCCCCTTCATAGGGGGCTAGGGTTAACTAGGACTGGGGTATTTGTTGACCATTTTGGCAAAAATGGCTGTTCCTTTCAAAATTGTTCTATTTGTGGCCCAGTAGACTCTAGAATTCTCAAGACTTACGAGTGAAGATAATATATTTATGAAGAGGGCTTGACTGTGTGATTCTTAAGCTAAACATTCCATGTTTATACCTGTGTACACTGTCAGTCATGACTGTAGCCCTAATAAGTACTAGTTAGACCAGGAAGGAAGGTTATATGTTTTAAAGTGCATTGAGACTCTAGGATGAATATGAGCTATAGCTAGAGAAGAACTTTTTAAATAGTTAAGTTGTTTGCTATAATCAAAGTGACTTTGTTCTTAAAAATTCAGCCTTGACTGATAGACTTTAATGATTTATGGTCTTGACTTCATTAATGAAACTCTCTCCTCCTAAATAAAAGAGGCTGATGCTTATGCATAGTGTCTAGGACTTTGCAGGCTTCGATTTCTAATCGTTCTTTGGTACTGCCATAACGAAAATGATGGATTAACCATCCAGTATTTTCAACATGCACGTTTCACTTCCTTAACTACAAAAAGCATTTTTAAAGCATGCTTCTTGAACTTTATTTTTTAATAAGCATATAGGCTTGTCTTATTGTTTGTGAGCTTTTCATACCACTTTTTTGTATCTCCAAACACAAATGATGATACACAATGACACTACCAGTAAAAATGTCAATAGCTAGAAGCTCTGCTATCCAGCGTCCTCTGTAAGGTTGACCTGACTTCTCTTACCCTGACCACTATGATAGTGGGCTTCCCCTGTAACAATAAAACTGTTGATCTTTAAACAGTGGTGAACACCTTCAGCCTTTTGTGAAGATGCAGTTAAAACTTCTAAGATGACTGAGCATTATTTGCTATGTGGCGGTGGCTGTTCTTCAATCTGACAGGTTTAGTTGGCAATGGCTTTAGAAGCTCTTGAAAATATGTTACATCATGAACATGTGAAATGTTTTTGTCCCAATTGCTGCACTCCTGTGGCTGCACAGCTGTGGGTAGCCCTCAAGTTATCTGCCTGAATGCACCCAGCTGTGTACTAAGTCACTGAGCTGCCTGGTGCATTCTGACCTGTGGAGTTCTGTGGGCCGAGATGTGACCTGGAACTGTGCTTCCAGGTTTGTCTGCATATATGGCAATTCTAGTCATGGCAGTCTTAGGGAACCCTCAAAATACTGTAAACACGCCTTAGTAGAACCTAAACATCAGTCAAAGAAGCGTGATTAAGTCCTAGAAAACAAATGCTCTGGAATGAATGAGTTTAGTTTTACCACTTTTAATAGTTTTGACTATGTTTTTCTTTGGAATACCTGAAAGAACACTAGAGGATAAGGAAATGAAGGGACAGACTCCATGAGTAAATCTTACTACAAATTTCCTAGAACAAAATGTCAACAGTGGTTCTTGGAATACTGTCTAAAATGTTTCTTCCTAATTAGCTGGAGAACTGGACTTGGAAATATCTTTACGTATACTTGGAAATCTGACACAAAGTTGAAGGAAACATACAGCAGCAGCATTTTGACCTGAAGATACTTGTGATTAAAGATCTCGGCCATGATTCTTAACTTCTGGTTCTGTAAACAAGCTTGAGAATTGTAAGAAACTCCGGATGCATTCAAGTGAACTGGAAAGCAGCAGCGAGGCATTGAATTTGATGCCAGAAGCTGTCCACACACCTCATGTTTTTCCTTAAGGAGGAGGGCCTTTTGTGGACAAAAACAGGCCACCTGTGAGTGTGGTGGCGTGAGAGGTAGAGGCCTGCACCATATTCAAGATGGAGGAATGAGGTGGATTAATTGTGATATAATTATTTGTTTTCCCCCTCCTATGTTTTCCCTTCTTTTCCAAGTATTTCCAAAACTTCTATTTGTCTTTTGAGCAATGAGCTTTTAAACCTATTCATTATCAAAATCTTTTTTGGGTCACAACAGTGCTCCCAGAAACCATCATACAATGCATAATGTTCAAAATTTGAACCCCCATCTCCTGTGCCTGTTTGGGTTTTTTTTTGTTTTTTTTTGNTTTTTTTTTTTTTTTTTTTTTTTTTTTTTTTTTTTGCATTATCCACACTGAAATTCATCTGCAGCTTTACTGTCTGTTCCCACAATATTGTTAGCCACTGCAGCAGCTCTAGAGGGGCATTTTTTTAACTATGCAGAAGAAAGGACGTTAGAAAACTCTGTCGCCTCACTATTCACCTGACTTTTTCAAAATGGTTTCCTAGGGCTAAGCAGAGATCTCTGCATGCATCTGCCAGCAATTTTTGCCTAACTATGAACTGACCATTTATTCCACTTCTTTCAGCCTTGTAATGAGTTGCTTCTCTGGGGAAGAACTGTTCCTGTTGTCCCACGCAACACGGATTAAGAGCCTTTGGCAAAGGTCTGTACTGAATGGTTTCTGGAAATCCAAATACAGTACATCAGGTGAATTTCTCATGTCTGCATGCTCATTGATTATTCCAAATAATTCTAAAGGATTTGTTAAGCATGAATTTCCTTTACAAAAATGGTGCTGATGTTTTATCTACGTTTACTACTTATTCGTGTACCAACTAATTCTTCTAGCAAGCTTCTACTAGAATGCACATAGGATTTATAAGCCTGAAGCTTTCAGAAACCTTTATAAAAATTCATGTTATGTATGGTACCATCCAGTGCCCTGGTACCGAGGTATACCACCACAGTTATCATGCTTGTTATTTCATCCTCAAGTCAAGCATTTGAAGGGATACCATATGATCTAATGAGTTGTTTTTATTCATTTTGATGCTGTAATCCCTTCTGTAATCTATCCTACATACACTTAAGTTTAAAATATTCTGTAATGCAACTCCTGTAAAGGAAATTTTTGGCACAGGAACTTTTCCAAGTTTGTCTGAAACAAAATGGGTGCAAAAATCACTTTTGGTGCCCTTGTTATGTTTTGACCATCAGTTGGCCTTATGAACTCTCTGATAGTCTCACAGTCCCCGATACAGCTGAGAAAGGAGTCATCGGTTCTCTTCCTGTCTGCAAGTTATTTTCCTCAAGCCTTATTTCTGGCCTACCATACTGTGTTTTAATATGACAGTTTGTGACCATGTCTGTTTTCTGTATTTCAGCATACCTTCCCCTTTTTGAGGGAGTTTGTCCTTCCCCCTCGTCAGAATAATTATTTTGGATTGGTTCTTAGCCTTTCCTACCAGGCTATAAAGCACGATTGCTGATATGATGTCTTTAAATAGTTTTGCTGTCACTATATTTTTACTTTTCTAGCTGCATCACTACTTTCTCTTTATGTAAAAATAACGGCATTTGTTAACTCCCTTTTGAAACAATGCCCCATTGTAGTAGATACCTGAATTTTTCTTGCAAGGATGTTGAACTGTTCTTGTGTATTGATGAATGCTGTTCTATGCTTTACGTAGGAAAATACAAAGGTTTGTTTATATCAGTGCAAACCATGTGCTTTTTAACACTTGTTAGCTTTTCTGTGATTCTTAGGTTAAACTCTCCTTTGCCTTTTTTTTTTTTTATTGTAAATGTCAGCATCCTGATTGCATGTGGCTTATGATGGAAGGGCGTGTCTCCTGTACAGGGTCCTTCTGTTTTTAAAGATTCCTGTAATTCCTAGTGATTCTGAATCCCTCTTCCTTGCATCATTTTTTCTAGCCATGCATGGTCTCTCTGCGTTTCTGGTCCTCTGTTTGGTAGTAAGAATGTAAAAAAACCCAAAAAAACAATAAAAAAACCCCAAACCAAAACCCAACCAAACAAACAAACAACAAACTGTCAGAGAAGCCTTAGCCAAAATATGAAATGGAATACTAGGGCCTCCCTGACAGCATTTGTGGGGTTTTTAAAATTTTTATTTTAAATGGACTAAGCTTTCTTGCAAGAAACTCTTCCCTTTTTTCCCACCCATTTGTGTCCACACAGATAAAGATTAATATCGCTTCCCTAACATTTCCAAAAAATCTGCCCGAACTCCTCCTCAGTTCTGCACTGGGGTAAGTCATAATCTTAGGTAGTCATATTGCTGATAATCACATTGCATGTCACTACAGCCTAACTCTGTCTCCCTCATGATAGCATCCCTGCCCTCAGGTGGTGTCCTCAGGAACAAAGCCTTTGCCTCCTGAGGAGGATCTGCCCCAGAATAGTTCCCTGTGATCAGAATTGCACTTTCTTACCACAGGACTTTTCCTCTTTCACAGTACGGGTGTTGCCAGCTTAAGCTGCTGTCTCTGAAGGCATCATTGAACAGTCTCCTGCAGTTCCTTGGCCTCAAGATCCAGAGTTTTTCCATGAGGATCCTGCACTGTCTGTGTCCTGTGCCACTGGTAATTCAACAACTGTTGGTGCAATGGATTTGGAATCCATTTGATTTATGGGATGTGATGGAGGTGATACTAGGAGTTGTAATAACCATTCATTTCCCCATTGCTCAGGTGTCTGTCTTGCATCAAAGTAGTTTAGATGATCAAGCTATGATAACGGAAGTTTGTCAGCACAGCTAAGATTTTGCCCATAATCATCAGAGAAGGTGGATTTGTTTATAAAACATATATAGAAAATAATTTTTAGATTTGTTTGGTTTTTTTTTTTAAACAGAAATCAGCTCCAGAAAAGAACAAAACTGGCTTTACGCAGAATGAGTGAAGTAAGCTAGAAGAGGTATTGAAAATTGAACGCCTCCTCCAATTAGCTAGCTACACGTTTTGCCATTTTGCTATTATGTTTCTTGATCTACCAGAGGACGTGGTTTTGCTTAAGCAGAATCTGTCAGGATGAAAATGCATCTAGGTTCCATTATGAATATCAAACCACACAGAATTCTTGCAAGTTGGGTTTTATAAGCTCTTCTGTCTGAAGGAGACACACGCTCAGAAGGAGGGAACATGCTTCCTTTTCTGAAGCGGGAATTCTGGACAAACGGAAGGTGTTTCCGAGTGTTTTTTAGGACTGCTTTTTACGCCTTTTCTAGTAGGGGCTATTGCGATTCTGAGAGAGGAGAAGGAAAGTCACTCTAATGCATGCCATCTGTCCATGGGCTTGAAAGGCTGGCTACCTGACTGCGGTGACTGGCAGGACAAGAAATGACAGGGATTTTGCACTTTTCCTCCAGAGTGGTCGTAGCTTACGATTGCTTTTGAGGGCAGGCATAGACAGGTGGTAGTAGATGAAAGAATTATGCTCAATGTTCCTTTGTGCAGGCTTTGGAAATTTCTGATAATTTCTCAATTTTAGAGAGCCGCTTGTGTCATACTCGGGTAAGCGAGCTGTTTGTGTTTCTCAGAGGTGGCGCTAATAGCCTTTAGATACTAGTGTCCGTATGCTGCCACCTTTTGACTAGAAACAAAAACAACTTGGATGTTCTTACTAGAAAGTGCCTATGTTCATAAAGCTTAAGTGACCTTATAACTGTAGGTCTAGTCTTGAGTGTGGAAACAATCATGTCAAGTTACACAGTTTGTGTTCCTTTGCTTTCCTTTAGGAATCTGAGACTAAGGCTCTTGGTTGTTTTGGGGGTTTGTTTGGGTTTTTGGTTTGGAATTTTTTGCCCCCCCATTTGTGTGTGTGTTTTTCTTCCTCCTTCCTGATTCCTTCCTGAACTCACAAGGATTAGAAAGCTGTTTTGTTTTCTAGTTCAGGCTGCCTGGAGACCAATGCTGGAATGCATATCTGTGGAGCATAATGTAAAGAGCGTGACTTACATCTAGAAGTTTATAACTTCTATTTTCTGACTCTGCTTTTCACGGTTCATTCCTGCTGTCAGTTGGCAACACCCAGAAGAGCCAATAATGTTCTCTGAGGTGTGAGGCACTGTGTAAACTCCACACTTCTAGATTCTTGTTTTAAGAAGTACTGGCCAAGCTGCTTCCAGTATCTGGGAAAGGCACAAAGCAACGCTGAATAACCTTCACTGCACACTGCAGTCTGGGATGCCCATCTATCTCCAGTGAGGCTAGATAGGACAAAAAGTGGTTTTATTCTTCCTTCATCTGCACATTTGTGTGCACCACCTGGGCACATCTGAGAGAGTCAAAATCCTTCAGTGCCTCTTGGAACACTTAGCCTTATGTAAGGTCTTCTTAACACCTGAAAGAAGTCCAGTGTAAGAAACTTGGATCGGAAAGGCTGTCTTTAAACAAGAATCTGCTTTCTGGCAGCAGTGAGGATATACGAACAGACCTGGCTATCTCTCTGTATTTGGAAGCATAATGGAAAATTGACTGCTGAATTCCCATGTGGTTTCTGAAAGGTGAGAATCTAAGCCTTAGTTAGTTTTCTAAGTGCAGTTTGAAGGATAACACTGTTTAACTGTGTGAGTTAAACAAAGCTATGATTGCAGATGGTCTCTCTGCAGTGGGGGACACCCCCCGCCCCCCCCACAGTTTTTAAATTACGCCAGGCATGAAACATGTGTGATCATTCCACATTGGCTACAATTTCCTGTTGTGCGCTGCCAGAAGTTCTAGCTGTCCTGTGATGAAAGCTTATCCTGAATGATGGAGTCCTTTCTTACAGGAGGACAAGCCTGCATAAGGCTTGTGCACCACCTAAACAGTTATAAAGTGAAAATTGTGCTGCCGTCATTGTAGGATATGAATTCCATTCATAGCACTTAAGAATTTACCATGGATTTCTCTCAATTCCTTCTGCTAGGCGATTTAAACATTTTAAATGGATTAAACTAATAACGAGTTCTGTTTCAGGCAGAATTGCTGTGTAGTGACCTGTATACACCTGTGCTTACTACACACGGACAATGCTAAATATTTTTAAGTTCAGTTTCTGTGAAGAAAAATTGTAGTTAGAGTCTTGATTTTTAGCTGAAAGCTACGACTTTTAATCCTAGAAAATTGAAAAGAAGGGAATTAAAACTTCAGCTTTTTTTTTTGTAATTTCTTCATCTTGCACTGAGATCTAGTAGTCTGCATTAAGCATGTGCTTATCATGCAGTGGAGAAAACATGAGGCCATTCATAGAAGCTTTTCTCCATGTTGACCCGCATATATACATAACCATAGCTTTGCTACCAGGTGAAAATTAGTGAAAAGACCAAGATTTTTTTTTGGCAAATCAGATTTTAATTTGAAGTTCTGCATTGTTTTCACATTCATAGATGATATTTGTGTTTCTAAAGTTTGAGTGCTTAGCAATTTACAGTTAATTGATCTAGTAACGCAAAATTTGGTATTACTGTTTGTCTTCTCCAGGCCAGCCATGGCGCTTTAGAGCCTTGTCGTAAGACTTCCAAACCAAGGAGCTAATACAGTGGTGCTACAAGTCCTCCTGTAGTAGCAGTGCAACAAAGTTAAAGAGCCGGGGGGGGGAAGGCTTCAAACAAACCGTTTTACTGTATTTTGCAGATAGTAGTCTGTGAAGGGGACAGCTCTCGAAGAGATAACAGCTCTGTATAGAGTCCTGGTCTGTGCTTAGCTTTGGTGGTGCTACAGTACATGGAAGCCCTAATTGTGATACAGAACGCCACTGTGCAAGGTATTTATGGAAACATTTTTAAAAAAAAAAAGTTTGGGTACAAGCAGTAAATTTTTATCCTCCTGTTTTCACTGACAGATCTATAGCATAGCTGGGGAAGGACAAAAACAATTTCTGGTTTTTGAGTGCTGAAAACTCGGGTGATGCCTGGTGAAAAGATGTTATCAGCATCATTTGGTGGCTCTTGACTGTTTGGTCTGCTGTCCAGTGTTGGTCTGCTGTCCAGATGTGCAGAGAGAAGAAACTGGGAAATCAAATTCCTCCCGTTGTTTGAGCACTGGCAGACAGAAGGTGCTTTGTTCTGTTCTCAGTGGTCCTGGGCTGTCAGGAGGACTTAGAAAGATCATAGAGCAGCTCCAAAGAAGGACTTCAGCTTTTGGGAATTTGCTGAGTAACCTCAAGTTTCCTTATGAAATAGTGGTGCTTGGTTTTATCTCTACATTTTTTTACCTATTTATGATGTTTAATAGGGAGATTTTTTTTTATCATCTTGAAGGTTCACAGTTTTAGTGGGTCACAGGCTAGGATGAGTCAGCGTTCCAGTGCTGTTAGAGGGGGAAAAAAAAAAAGCCCATGTGAAACTGTTTCAATAACAGTATGCCTTGTAAGGCACAAGAAGTCATGCTTCTGTTCTTCTCAGTTCTGCTCATACAGTAATTTGCCTGGAGTACTGGTCTCTTGTTTTGGAAACCTCACCTGGAGAAAAGTAAAGACCAGTCTGGTCAGTCTACCCAACCCAGATAAACTGTGAAAAACCCAGAGACAGGAGACATGAAGTCTTCTTACATCTGGTGGGATGGAATTACTGCAGAAGGGGATTCTGTACAAAGGAGGTGGTGTCATAATAATACACAGTATTTGGGCAGACTGAATGACCAGCTGTAACTTCTAGTTGAATGCAGGTCTCTAAGCACATCAGAAAAGATCCTCTCTGTCTGTTTATGACCTCTGGTGCCGAAGGCAAGCTCTTTAAGAAGAAAATCTGCTCTAGAGCAGAAACCAGAATGTAAAAGAAACCCAGAGAGTCCTTATCTCTGTGAGTTCAATGGAGAAAAATATCTTTTGGCAGGGTTATTCACTTCCCTCCCTCCCCCCCAAATGAATGCCTGTAAAACCCTTCATTTAACACGAAAGAACTTGGTAGAAAGAGAATACTTGAGTGAAAATGATTTTGCAGATGACAGTGTGATTTCTTTCATCTAGTATTGTAAGGAGAGTTCTTGAGAGGCTGCCATACAATGACATCCCAAATTAAATTCTAGACCATAGCAATAACATTAAAATTAAATAGGCAACAAGTCAATCATATTAAGACTAACTGCTGGTCATGAGTCCTTTCATAGTTTCCTTTGCTTTTTTCTTTGGGAAAGAGGAAGAATAAACAAATCTGTGAGTCTCAGCTATTTCAGCCACAAAAGCAGGCCAGTTGGCTGTTAGAATTATTTGCAGATGTGCCATTCTTGTGGAGTAGGTGGGTGTAAGTGTCCCGTATGCTCAAATTTCTGGGGAATTATTACAAACTGCATGTGTCCATACTTGTTATGGCCTTGAGCTGATTTTTCTCAGGCAGAGGCATTCCTAGGTATAATATACATACGTGCATTGCAGCACAACTTTGTGTTTGCAGTGACATCGAGGAAAGGAGAGTGTGTTTTGATGTTGTGTTAAAATGGTCCAAACAAAAAATAACAGGATTCTGCTCTGTAGGACTACTGGCAGGTTTGGGGGGAGTTTAAGCGTAAATCTCCATCCAGTTACTGTGTGTATCATTTTTATTGTAATTGTGACAAGATGTTGGAAGTTCCCTACCTGGTGCATGTGAGGGCTTCAACACACCAATGGCTTGCTTTGCTTTTCCTGCACAGTATGATGTTTTGCAGTGATCGGGTACCCTGGGAAAATGAACAACTTTTTTGAGTTGCCAGTTTCTTGATTGCTGATGAACTTGAGAGTTAACAGGGATTCTCTCAATATTGTAGGGGTTGCAGTGTGACTTACAGAAGTGTTTATTTCTGTCTTGAAGCACACTGATGATGTTTTAAAAATCAGTCTTTGAGGTTCAAAAGACTGCAGAGTGCATGGTGGTGTCAGATCCAGGCATCCCCAGTGTCACTGATGGGCTCAGCTTTGGTTGGTGGCAGATCCTCCTTGGAGCCATCGGGAACTGGCTCTGTGTGACATGGGAGCAGCTTCTGACATCTTACAGAAGCCACCCCTGCCCCCTCCATCCCTGCTACCAAAACCTTGCCTATGCCTTATGCTTTCTCAGCAAAAGAGGGTTTGAAATGGTAGTTCTTATGTATTACTTGGTGACATTTGTTACTGAACTGCTCCTTGTTTATCTCAGCGTCGCTTCTGTTTTGATGTATTGTCTCATGGATGTTTTCCATGCTCTCAGCTTCCTGGGTCTCATGCGGTGTCACGTCCAAGTTGTCATCTGCCACACACAAATTGTTATGAGACAATGTGTCGTACAACACCCTGGCCTCTGTGGCTGAGATTAAAATGCGTCTGTCCAGCAAAATCACGTCATGGAGCGTTTCTTTCTGAGTCTTTTTTTATGAGCATGAGCCACAAAAGCTGCCAGCGTGAGGACTGTGTACTGGTGCGTATGACAAGTGGGGGGTTAGTAAAGTGCTGAAGACCAAGTCTACGTCTGGTGGTTTTGGAGTTGTTTGTCATGACTTGTGAAGCAATCTCTCGTCGTGATTCTGCCAGCAATTGTGCCGACACAGGAAAACATTTTCTGCTCCTGGGAACCATCTCTAGTTCTTGCATCTAAATTGTAGGACTTTACTAATTTCTAGATTGAGGCTAATGCCAGTGCACGCTAGGGGTGAAGCTCTCCTATAACAATAGGGATTCTCTCTTCCATATGGGAAGAAATGTAAATCTGAGCCAGAGCACCTTGAGAAAGGGGACAGATACTGTAATAAGGAACTGCTGCCTCTAAGGATTCCTCTTATGTGACTGGATGGAAGTTGTAGTTGACAACTTTTATCACCTGACGCTACAGGGCCAGACAGCCAGGTTCTTTCAGTGATCTTTGGCAGAATGATGATGGCACTAAGTTGTAGTTACCATTAAAGCTTTATTTTTTTTTTAACAGAGTTTTCTGATTGGTGTAGTGCAGAATTGTATGATCAGAGCAGCACAGGATTTCTACAAGCTTCTACAAGAAGAAATTTTATATTTCATGGCACTGCTTAGCTTATGGTTTCTAATCACCCAGACCCTCTGTGGATCGGGCCAAATCTTAATACCTGGCTTGCCGTATTAACATGCCACTCATTGTCTGGACTCAAAAAACACGTAAAAGACTAGGAGTCCCTCACTCCAGCCTCGGAGGAAGCGGACACTGCTGGAGGCATCCCTGGCCGCTGGGGCATCGTGGGTTTTGCTGTCCAGCAGCAGTTCTGGTCCAAGTCCCACTCAGGACCTGTAACCACCTGGTTTTCTAGACAGTGTTCTGCGTGCTGCTGCCCTGCCCTGTCCCCCACCCTCCCGAGAGGGTTGTCGCAGCCCCCGTGGCTGATGCCTGGGACCTGCGAGGCTGGTGAGGAGGGGAGTCGTTGGTCACAGAGAGCGGCTGTTTGCCTTATGAAATTGTTGTAAAATCACTAGATTTTGGTTATAGTAGAAGTAAAATGTTAGAGCACTGTGTGTTCTGAAACTTGTAGCCATAGAATCCTCACCAGGTAATTATTGTTCTGTAACAAGGAACAAGTAGAAACCAGATGAAACAATGAAGAATAGAATAGAGAAGTTTTGTTTGAGTTTGGTAATTATAGAGTCTTGTTAAGCACCAGTAATGCTGCTTAGAAACCCCTTACCCTTCCCATCTGGATTTAAATATCGAGAATCAAATTAATACATATTAATAGAAATAACTAATTGATTATTTGGGTTTGATAAATATTGAAAGTAAAGTGTAATCAAGAAGTTAATCAATGAAAGT
>RSEF01000013.1:20614504-20661577 GCA_003993805.1 Himantopus leucocephalus
TACAGTGGGCTGTTCCTCATTCTCCCAGTCCCTGCCTTTGCCTCTGTGACTTGGGTGGTGTGGCTAGAGCCCTTACTGGTGAAGATTGAGGCAAAAATGTCATTGAGTACCTCAGACTTGTCCATGTCCCGGGTGACCAGGTCTCCTGTTTCCTTCCTAAGTGGGCCCACATTTTCTCTAGTCTTCCTTTTGTCACTGACATACCTATAGAAGGCTTTCTTGTTGGTCTTGATGTCCCCAGCCAGATTTAACTCTATCAGGGCTTTAGCTTTCCTAGCCTGATCCCTGTCTGCTTGGACAATTTCTCTGTATTCCTCCCAGGCTACCTGCCCTTGCTTCCACCATCTCTGTAGGCTTTTTTTTTTTTTTTCTCTGTTTGAGGTTGCCCAGGAGTTCCTTGTTCATCCATGCAGGCCTCCTGGTGTTTCTGCCTGACTTCCTCTTTGTTGGGATGCATTGCTCCTGTGCTTGGAGGAGGTGGCCCTTGAACATTAGCCAGTTTTCTTGAGTCCCTCTTCCATCCAGGGCTCTATGCTACGGGTACTCCACCAAGCAGAACCCTGAAGAGTCTGCTCTCCTGAAGTCCAGGGTAGCAAGTTTACCACGAGCGCTCCTCACCACCCTAAGGATCTTGAACTCTACCATCTCATGGTCACTGCAGCCAAGGCTGCCTTGCAGCTTGAGACTGCCCTTGAGCTTGAGCTTATTATCCTAGGACTTTGCCAGAACTGATTAAAAAAAGCCCTCTACCAATCCATAAGAGAACTACCCTACTTAATTTTACTACATAAACACTTAAACAAAACACCTTCCACTCAGATGAAGACTTTCAGGAGTATTTGTGTATTCCTGACTCACTGTGTGTGTTTGTAATATAGGTGTACTTTAGCCTCATGACCTTACTGGGGTCAATTACTCTCACATAAAGCCACTGTAAAATTCAATACCATCAGCAACTTCATAATGGAACATGTTGCAGCTATAAACAGAAAAAGAGCTTGAACGATATCACGAGATCCTACAAATAGTGCCTCAGCTATGCAGCTCCAACAATCCTTTTCTAAAGCAGACACCCGTTGATACACAAAGTATTTAAAGAATTAGTATGAGGTCCATTCCTTACAATTTTTTCCAGGAACTGAAGACAAGGTCAAAAACGTCTATGTAACATACTATATATCCCCACCAATGAGTGAGACCTCATTTAGCTGTGAGGAAAAAGGAGATTTCTTAAAATTGACAACTGCATATGCATATTGAAAAGGAAGTCTAATAAACTTCTTTCTCTAACATGTATATCAGTCTTTCTTTAGCAGGCTGCTTTCACTAATATTTAAATGTTAATCTAGCATTCTTCTGAATTGCTTCACACCAATGCTATTTTTTAAGTGGCAAAATTTCCTATGGGACAGTGGTACAAGAGATGGCACCTGGTTATATTATGGAAGCATTTTAATGTAAAACAAAAAAGAGATAGGGTAAAAAATATACAGAGGGCAGCATTCTACACTCAAAATAGCCATGGCTTATGAATAGATTCATGATCTGACAAGAGATTTATCTGAACTTATGAAGATTGAATAATACAGATGGGATTACCCTCTTCTGCACAGTTAGACTCTATAAAACAGCCAAAAAAAATCTTTTATTTTTTATTTCAAATTATTTCTGACATGTGCCTGAATCATTATTTAGCCTAGCACAATATAACTTGTATTTTTAATGAGAAAAAAAAAGAACATCAGTTAGAAAAGATTTAGTCACCCTACACACAATCATTCATGAGAAGTTTAAGCATATGTTACTAAAGAAAATCAAAGCAAATGTTAAAGTTACTCGAATTATAGTAACGCAGCCTTTGTTTCACAGACAGCTAAATATCTCTTTTTCACACTTTTTTTTACAGTAGTAATCTGACTCACTGCCAACCTCATTAGTAATTTATAATAAGCATTCCTTTTCTAAAGAATCCTGATTCCTCCATCGGATAAAATGAAACGTATATAACTTTTATAAAGCTTTCATACATGCTCATGAAAGACTATTTTGATTATAGGATGAGAAGTAGAGAACACACGGTGTAAGCTAGAGATAAGAACTTATTAGAAATAAAGAACCCTCTTCATCTGTCATTGATCTGGGATGAGTAATTTACTTTATCTCTACCACTATTTACCCATCTGTAATAACATTTTTCTGTTTCATATTCACAAATTTCCTTTCATCTAACCCTTAGTTTTGGAAAACCCTTCTATGTTTTCCTTCACATTATTTGGAGACACCTCTTAGAAGTGATTTCCTCCCCTAGGCCTATAAACTATTGGAATTGACAAAATATCTTAAAAATATTGGAAAAAGGAATTTTTTTGTCTTCTACTTGAATGGAAAATGTAAAGAAATCAAATAAATGTATCAAATAATTTCCCTAGTTAAACACATCCTCAAACGTGCCTTACTTAAGAATAGCATTAGGAAAGGATTCATCAAGTCACTAAAGCTAATACTTTAATGCTTTTCTGAACTGTAGTACCTTGGCTACAAACCTGTGAGAACAGACACTTCTGTTTTTCACACATTCCTTTATTTAGATGTGTCAAGCACCAATTCAATCCAATGATGCTCCATGGAATTTATCACGTTAATACAGCATTATTTAATAAAAATAAAGTGTTCCGTTAATGAGATCGCACCATCCATGCATATGGATTTGAGACTTCAGTCCTAAATGGGGACAAATAAGATGCAAAAGTACGATGTGGTTTGCAAAGAATAATGTTTACACAGCAGTTTACACTGCCATCTTCGAGCAGAACAAGGTTGACAAGTACCAGCCTGTGAAGCGCTCCCTCTTCAAGAGTGAGGTTTATTTTTATTTCCATGTCGTAATACATCTTGAGAATAAAAATAATGTTTGCTAGCTCACAACTAGTACTTGCCAATTTATTTTGAACAGGCCTGAAATGAAATAATTGCCTAATTTACCTCCTAAACTATAATTTTCAACCACAGTATTCACGATACAGGGAATATTCATGTGCTTTTGGACAAAATTTCTTGTAGATTTACCCCCCGCTCTCCCAACAGGATGGAGGCACACACAGGCACATGCTCTTATACACACCCACACCTCCCCTTAATAGAAATAAGCTGACACTGGGGGATGGACAGACCAAATTTGAGCAAAAATGACAGGATTAAAAAAAATCCCATATTGGAAAGTCTTGCGTAATTAAAAAAATAAGGAACTTCCTCCACATCCCTTCAAGTGAAGGACAGCTTTATGGTTCTCCATACTCTTCTGTCCTTGCCCTTCCCTTGCCCTCAGCAGTGGAGCATTACCTGGCAGAGGCTGGCACCGCATTGCTGTCTCTAACAGAGCAACACAGATTTATATCTGACCTCCCGCTCTTCGGTTCTTTTCCCTGTTCAGAGTTTTAATTATCACTCCCATGCTCACGATTTGGAAAATTCAGCCCTTCTCCGTCACCACTGCTTGTACATTATTTCTCCATGTTTACAGCTCAAGCATAAATTTTATAAACACCCTGCCACCCAACAACCACATTAAATTATAACAACATTGCAGTATATATAGAAGGGTAAAAAGGAGCACTGGATAGAGTGTTCATCTGCTAGCACTGTATGATCTGAAAAAAAAAAAAAGAATCTGGAGAAACCGAATGGAAAAAATAGTTATGTTAACCCCATTCATCAACAAATTCCAAATTAAAACAAGTTATGCAAAAAAATGCTCAGCCTTCCTGCAAAATATACTAATCATCTGATCATTCCTTTAGTTGCATGGCACACAATTCAAGTAATTAAGTCTCCCTGCTTTTAAAAATACTGCATTTCAATTTTTTCTGTTCTAATATAACTGTGAAGTAAGCCTTGCCCTGAATTACTATTGTGTCTGGATCTTTATCATCTTCCTATTGCTTAATCTAATAATTGTTTCTAACACATTAATAACGTGTATTAAAGACTCTTAGATGCTTAAATGATTTGCTGTCATACTTTAAAAGCATTCCTCCTAGACCAAACTCTATCTTTCTAGAACTAATAACATCATTTTCAGATCTTTTGGGAAACAACGCACATTACATTCATGGGGATTGGACTTTCTGCCTTCGTTTTTTGTGTACATATAAATAATCAGAGAACTATTTAGATGCATGGAATATGTAAACAAATAAAAAAGATTTTATACTATTACACTGCCAAAGGCATTTAAATAAATAAATAAATGATCTCTACAAGCACTACTTGTGTGTGGTAATGTTTTTGTAAGCTATTTTGTAGTTGCTAATGAATTTGTAGCTCAAATGCAAATACTAAATAAAGCAGAGCCACTCTTCTCCCCCCCAACAACACAAAAAACCTTTCAGTTAATATCAAACCCTTCTCCAGTGGTTACTTTGCATTTTATTTTGCTTTTTGCTTTGAAATCTATTCATGAAATGGTACAAAACATAATGAAATAAAGACCCCTTTCTGAAAACATGCTGAAGGAATGCAACTTTCGCGAGTTCTTATGGTTGACACACCACTGTCAGCATATGTCACAGTACTTTAAAAGGACACGTGTGGACATGCAATCATAGCTTTTGATTATAAGAAAGAGAGCTGTTTGGATGCAAGAAGCACCGTACTAAAAGACTGCGCTGTAACTCAGTATCACAGGATGCTTACTAGTCCACCAGAAGGTGACGTCAAGAATTGCAATAAGCCCTTCATCTGCATGGGCTTTTGTGGGATACACCATGGTGACAAACCTAGGCCACCCCTCCCCGAGGAAAAGACATGACAAGGAAATTGCAGAAACATCAACAGCACTGGGAAGGGACAGAGATCATGTTCATACAAGCTGGGCTCTGGCTACAAGCCAAACACACGCTTGAACACTTTTTTGAGGAAACTAAAATAAGTATCTTCTATTTTCATCTTATTGCCCAATAAACTATACTTTTTATTACACATACCTTCCGGCTAATGGTGTGCAAAAACATGGCTTCTCACTTCAAATGGGAGAGTTTAAATCTGTTTAATAGCCTTTAAAACTTTATGATAGGTATTAACTCAGAAAGTACTTACAAAGTTTTAAACTCTTACAAAGTCAGGTGCAAAATTAAAAATTTTGACCAGTCACTCTATTTGTTGCTGGTTGTTTGCAGTTTTTTTTAAGTGACTTGGATTTTTTAAAAGTCATATACAAAATCGGCAGCACTGTAATCCCAAGCTCTCATACTAGCAATGCTTTACACTTATGGACTGTAAGTCCAGGAAGACACAGTGATTCTACAGTGAGTGCTGAAATAGCTATTACCATTTCAATATATTGAAGAGAGTAAGTGCATTAAGAAAAGTATGTGTAATTCATGAAATTTCTTCACTGGTAAATCCCAAATAATCTGTGTTAGTGCAGGTCTATAATCATGATATGGTCAAAGGGATACTTCACCTCCAGCTTTGTTTGGGGACAGAAGTTCACAATATTAAATTGGAAGGTAAAAAGATGTAGTGCCTGAAAGAAAATTAAAAAATAGATCTTTTCTCTTCTTTGGATAGTGCATCTTGGTTAATTGTCAAATAAAGTAAATGGGATGGAAGATGGTTATCTCCTAAGAGCCAGGATAACACTTGAAAGTATTTTGGCTACATTTCTAGCTCTGCTATAAATTTTCCTTCTTGCCTTAGGACAGTTTAGTGTCTCCAATCCAACTCAAAAAATTCCAAAGAGTCTGTGCGTGTCCGTCTATCTTACGTTTCTATCAAAGGCGTACAACTTACAAATATATTAAATATGTTATTGAATTACAGTCTGTTTTTCAGAGATCCCTTCTACCTCTCTGGGCTTCTTAAGGGCTTACCTTAATGAGCGAGGATATGTGTACACCCTCAACGCATGTAAGTTTTCTTATATACGTAACTGAATAATCAAATATCTTGGAGAAAGACAAACATTTATCTACTAGATGGAGAAATACTGCTAACTGTTTCAAATTTAGAAAGCTGCAGTTGTTAAGAAAAGCAGGGGAGTGAAAATATTTTGATAACAACTAAATAGAGGATCTATACCCAGATACAGTATCAATCGGACCTATTTGTTATAATCACTCAGATTTATTTTATTCAGAGGAGAAAAAAAAGCCCCCAAAATTCTGGGAACTTTATTGAGTATGCTGCACCAAGGCACAATACTTACAGAGAAAATGAGCACTTGAGTGAAGTTCTTCACCTTCCTGTATTTTCTTAGGTAAATACTTGGGTTATTAGTGTTAAGACAGCAAAAGGAGACCGGAAAATTTTACAGATGGCCAAACAAGAGTCCACTTGTCTATTACATTAATTCATTGAATTTAATCTCTTTATGCATCAAATTAAAAAGAAACCAATTTAGGCCATTAAGTCTTCTCATTACTTGAAACTTTTGAGTTAATGACAACCACAAAAAGCTTAAAGTATATAACTGTGAACATAATCTATAAAAATATAAAGCCTTCATAGACGCAGCCAAGAAACTTATATGCTCTTCTTTCTCCTGTACTGCTCTTGCCATTTAATACAGTAGACAACACTGCTTTTAAACACGGTACATTTAAAAGGGATAAATTGGAATATATACTTTGAATACTCCTAAGTTCAGGGTCACTGGACCTTAGACTTTGTTTGTTCGAAGACTTCTGTCTTCAAAACCAGATTTTCCTACTTGCTTTCTATCTAACTGTTTGCTTGTAAAATGTTTAATTTTCACATGTCACTTAAAAAGATGTAAAAATCTCTGGAACTACTCATGTTCTTGATCTGAGACATTTTATTACACTTAATAAGCAATACAATGTGACTGGTAAATCATGTCAGGAAGTTTAACAACAAAATTAAAATAACTTGGCTTGAAAGTATCACTAGATGAATCACAACCAGTGGCAAACTGTAAGTAAAATTGATCGTAACAGAATTCCAGCAAGTGTAGATGAAAAACCTACTCCAGTAGCAGCTGGATGAGTGTTAAAATTTCATCAGACCTCTACAAGTAGTCATAAAATGAAGAAGCCATTAATTAAATCTGCAAATGATGCAATACGTGGGAAGATAGTTAAGTGCTACACAGATTAAAAGAAAAGTGGGCCTATGTTGATAAGAATTACCAAAATGAGAATGAAAAAAATGCTACTTAGCACCTTTGAGGGAGATAAGCTAAACTTTACATGTATAAAAGGCATTAAATTTACGTTTCCATATAAATGCAAAGTAGCATTAACAATGCACTGAAAGATCTAAGACTGAAAATGGAACCAATAGCTAACAACCCCATCTCCTAAATATTAAAACCTGCAAAATCTGCAAACAGAATTCCAAAAACTGAAAAGTAGGGTTTATGCTCTATAGCAGAGACTGCTCCTTGGTTTATAGCATGGAATACATTGAAAAGTCTCCCTACAAAATTCAGTAGTATTTCACAAGCTGCCTAAAGGAAAAAAGTTTAGAAAAACATTGGCTGCTCTCATTCACCTCCAACTTACTTATTATCACTGTGTTGTGATTATCAGTCTCTGGGGCATCTCAAGACTCACAGGGTACAGTCACACAAAAAACAGCCAGCGTAGACCAGTAGTTTAGCCCGCAAAATCCTACCACCACCAGAAATTTGTATTGGTGTCATCAGCTAACGAAGCTTCAATAAAAACCCTGCTGCTACTTATGCTGCCCTATTGAGTAGGACTCCAGTGGTATGCATTTCTGGGAATGAACTGAACTATGCTTATATACGGACAGGCTCTCTATATAGCACCATCCAACCTACAGGCGTAATACCAACAACCATGAATCAAGATCGCTGTCTTTTCATACTGTCAATCAGTTAAATGTTTGGGTTTGTTCTTTATACAATACAAATTCCTGGAACTAAGTAAACAAACTACTGGAGCATAGAAAATAATTCTGAGTTTAACTTGCTGTCTGTTTATAGTGGGGTTTCACTATAGCTTTTTCTTTTTTTCTTTTTTTAAACCAGAAGTAAGAATTGCTTTCTTTTTATTTTATGTTAATATTGCTGTCTCTTTTATGGTGTAACTCTGATTTTATAGGCCATTACTATCCTGTGTTTCAGGAATAGCATCCAGATCTTCACCAATTCCCCACAGTGCCTTACATAAAGCTGCATATTTTATCCCATCTTACTTGCCATTCATGCCCACCCACATGAGACACATTACTCAGATCCAAAGATTATAGCATTGTTATGCTGATGATACCTAGATTTATTTCTCTATTAAACATTAATGATGCAGTATCCTGGCATAAATTTAGAGTGCATTTTTAGATGTACAAACTTGAAGATAGCCATGAAATATATCCATTTTTTTACAAATTTTATACTGTCAATATATAGTCAGCTGCTACTATTTTACCTTGTCTCTTCCAAATAATTAACCACAAAAACACATTTCTGGCTGTATTTTCAGCCACTCCTAGTAACACTGAAAATCAGCAGAGAAAATAACCAAAGACGCTTTATAGGAATTAATACTTCTGTAAAATAATACAGAAATGAGTTATGTACCACTTATTGTTGAAGCCTGCGCTCATGTCGGCACATTAATTTTCTCATATCCGTTAATAACAGAATTAGACTTTTGATAGACACTGACGTAAGATGGCAATGCTTTTTCAAAAAACCTTAAAATTTTTTGCATGCGAAAAGACAATTTTAGGAATTAAGTTAAAATTGAAACCCCAGACTTGATCAGACACCCGAAGGACCTACCAGTACGTACTTATCAATCTTCCACTACTGAGTACAGCAGGAGAGACACAAGACATGTAAAACAGCCCAAGCTGGTTTTGGGTATCACCATTTCTAGCACTGTTAGTAGAGGACACTTAATAAGAGAATTCCTGTTATCTATCATTCAGCACATTTCTCACAATTTAAACAATCTGCTGCCTCTGCAAAATGCTTTGCTTGCAGCTTGCAAGCTCGCTTTCACAATGTAGCTCCTGTTCTCCACCATGGGATCTGAAAAAGCAGAGGTCCTTGCAAAGGCAACAGCAAACTATGAAGGCAAGTGAAGAAAGAGAAATAGGAGGTTGCTGCCTTCCACAGCATTCTGCATTTTCTTTATCCCCAACAATGCTGTTGCACAGGTCAATTTTGGAGTCAACACTTACTCTAATGAAACAGGACACTTTTTTTGGAGATAGTATTTCAAGCAAATGCTAGACTTCTCACTAAACTGGCTGTTACAACAAAATATTTTTGAAATACACAGATATAAATAAATTTCTTTCTCATAATAAACCATACTCCCCTTGGGACCAAATCCTCAACTGTTCTCTGTATAAAGCCTTCTTGAAAGGAAGCAGGCAATAAGATGTAAGTGCAGGCTTTTGGTTTTACAGTGCTTGCATTTTACTGGAGTAATAGTAGTATGAACTAGTCAAGGAAGGTGCAACCTGAGTTGGGCCTGTTTGGAGAGGAAAAAGAAACTCAAAATACCCCCACCAAAATGGCTTGCACAATCAAACTTGGTGTCTCGAAATCTTTGCAAAGTAACTGGAAAACGTGTCTATCTGCAATCAGAAAGTACTTAATTTACATGCTGGGTTATTCTGCTGACACGTTACAGAAAAAAAACGGCACACCCTTAAATCAAACCCAACAGAAGAGTAGAATGCAACAGTGCAAGCCAATTGACCGATCATCCATAACAACAGATAGTAGGACTCACTGGTTACAAGAGAATTCTGTCTTTTTGAGATATATTTCACTTTTTCATTAAAGTCTGATATTTCAGAAGCTCGACCTTGCTATGGAATAGTAGGTTATGGCAGCCCACAGGGAAAATGAGACACATTACATACCAAGAATGATGAATTTGGAAACATCATAAGGCTCATGGGGTAGGTTGCTGTCCAGCTGGCCCATATTTTGTGATGCATTAATCAAAACAGCATCCACTAGAGTAGAAGTTAATCCTCTCACAACACGCTAAAGCGGAACAAGCTGCATTACAGTTCCATGCCATGCTCCCATAAACCTTCAGTAAAATAACACCCCACACAAATGCAACTCTTCTAAACAACATTATATAATTCTCCACACGTGCTTGTAACTGTGATTCATGCTAAATCAAGGGATAGGTGTCTCAGATGTCAATGGAGCATTTTGGGGAAGAATGCAAAATTTCTGCACATGCACTGCTCTTGCAGGTTTTTTTTTTGTTTTGCTACAAAACAGCTTATTTATTAATGAAAAGTTTAAAAAATTAAGCATCCAAAACCACATAGGCAGTAATCTTAGTCAGAATAAGTTCTATCTTTAGGCACTTACTCTCATTTTTCTGTAATAATAGATTAATTCTGTCTCAGAAATCAGTATTAACTTGATCTAATCTCAGCACCATAGAATGCACTTTCATATGAAAATCCTCCAGGTTTATTAGAAAATAAATTTTACCTATGAGGCAGAAAATACCAAACCATATTGCAAAGTATTCAAAATGTAGTACTGTGACCAATCTTCCCCCCCACCCCCACCCCCCAAAAAAACCAACCCCAGACCAAAAACCCAACAACTAAAACCTCACCCCTCAAAAACCTGCTTAGGTTACAGCATGTGAATCTCTGATAAACATGCTAGTTCAAATAGAAGGAACAAAAAGAATAATGTTGATCCTTCCATGCCTGGATTGTTGAAAATATTGTCCTTTTCAGAATCGAGGGTTTTCTTGGTTTTGTTTTGAGAAAAGTTCCAATTTTTTCAAACAACGTGGCACAGAAACAGCTACATTAATTCATTTCTATAATACATTACTTACAAAATTCAATAATTGTCTCTTCTCACAGTACAGGCATGCTAGAAACAATTCAGGCAGTGTCAGGTACAGTCCAGTGCCATACACTAAACAGCAGAACAATTTCTGAGCACATACATTTCATGGTTTAATACTAGCAGCATATAAAATTAAGAGCAATGGCATTTAAACTATGCCAATTTATGATCCACTAAGAATCTCACTGTATTACTTGTCAAGCTAGGCAAAGACAGATAAGGGTTTTAAAATTACCTATTTAAACTGTTAATAACAATCTGATTAGCTAATAGCTTTTGTATTATAAACACTCATTTTTACTTTGAAATGTTGACGCAAAGCCATCACACTTGTTACCTCTACTAAACCTGTATAAACCAATAATGCAGCATTGCAAATTTAAATATTTTATGCAAATATTAACAAAGAAAGCCAGGTTCCTAATAATAATTCTTGACATTCAGAGAATTCAAAGCACTTCAATAAATGGCAAATAAGGAAACCAAGGTACAGAAAGGAAAAATGACCTAGGTGAAATCATACAGAACATCAGTGGAAGCATGAGGTCAGAGAATAGGTTTTCTGATAATGAATTCAGAAGCCTCACTGCTAAATCATGCTGTGATGAAAAAAAAAAAAAAAGTAGGGTAGAGAAAGATAAAGCAGAAATTCCAGAAGAATCCTCAAAACACTGAGTGACATTACAGCTACATATACAGCCTAAGATGGCAATGACACTGAAAAAGCAAAAATACCAATATTAAGATATCATCAATTCATTGCTCCCTTCAGGGTTGTAAAATATATTACAGCATTTTATCTTCAACAAGTACCTAATTAACATGCAGAACTACTGCATTTTTCCAAAAGCTATCAATTGATTTGAGTGGTAATTCTGCACAAATGGTAAAATGAAAATTTTCTTATATATCGTGCTTAGAAATAGTACCTACAACCCAGGCATGGACTACTACTTTTTATATATCCTAACTTAGACTTCTGTATTGTTTTGAGATGAAGAGAAATGCTCTTGACGAGACTGAACTTCAGTTGCAGTATCCCTATGAAAGTTTTTCCTCCTTCTGATACTTTATCTTCTTTACTTATTCTTCCTCACCACAAACTACACTATGCATGCTCTTTTTTTTTTTCCCCCTGGTGGTGTGTAAGGATTGTTTTTTTAACCACCACACTTTTCAGAGAAAAACCTTTAACGTTTGCATTTCTCAGAAAGCATTATCATGTCATCATCCCTTACCTTCAACAGCTGCCCATAACAGGAAGGGAATCATTCTTAAGGGTTTTACACTATTGATTATATCATCAAGAATGTGGGCTGTCAACTGCTAGTGTGTCACTAGTTGCATCCCTCAGTGGCACTCAACATTTGCAGCATGGCTCTCCAGGACCATGCTTGCAGCATTCCCTCCCAAGGAGGGTCTGTACTAGCATGAGACACGTTCTCCAGGCGCTCTGGATACACCAGCATATTTCTTCAAGACCTGCCACACATGAGAGTATTCTGCCTATGACCATTCAGCACAAAAATCTTCTGACTCCAGTGAAACATTTCTTTCTCATTGTACCGTTTGGCAGCACTGGCTCTCAACTGTGCCCATGGAGCCCCTGTGTGTGTTACCACTGACAGCCACACTCCACAATCTCTACTGGGAAGCTGTGTGTCAGCTTGCTTGAGTCCTTGTTTTCCCTCTCACAATTCAAGACACAGCTTTTTTGTTTTGCCACAACCAACCTGCTGCAGGGGCAAGCTGCACTGAAAGAGAAGCCGGTGGGTTCCTGCATCCCTATCCCTCCATTCCTTTATGCCAGCTCTAGAGATCAGGATGCTTCAGGACAAGTTGGTGCAGGTAGACCCCCCTCACCATGTCAACTGACTCACACTGTGGCTCCATGATCACCACATGCAGTGCTACATGGAAAGCAGAAATCATTTCAGTAGAATCTTGCTGTTGGAGTGCCATAGGTGTAGTGCCATTACACTGTTATTAATTACTGCTTCTCTTCCTTTCCTTTCTCTACCCTAAACAAAAAAAAATATTCAATTCATCCCATAAGATCTAGTACCAGTTGACTGAATAGCTGTCAAGAAAAGACAGAAATCAACATTTGGAGCTAATATACGATGTAAACATCATCTTACTCCTATGCTCGGGGGTTTGCAGGATGCTAGATTAAGGACAGAACACAAAAGACACTTCAGTTGAGTTTGGGGAATATATTTAAGGATGGGTGCTTCTGAAAACATTAAGATAAATTTGTCTAAATGAAATATTGATGAATAGATATTTATCTCTTGCCAGCCTTACATGAATAGCATTGAGTTTTCCATAAAACTACATCTTTAAGGCTTCCTTTTCAATAGCTTCAGGGTTTCGACACTATGGTACATATGGCAACTGAACTATTTTTAATGACCCAGTTGAAAACACAGTTAACAAAATTAGTACTTTCACTTCCATTTATTTAAAAAAAACAACTTACTACTCTATGTGAAACTCTGTGATTGATTATTCAAGGATTAAAATATTACACAGGTGGGCAAGAATATATACCCACCCAGGCACAAACCTGAGCACGCACATACTCTTGCCATGGCCTGAACTCAGGCTATTTGCACCACATTTGAAATTTCAACTGGTTTCTACTTATCCATGTGAATTCTGAAGGCAAGGTCATGACTCTTCTGACCCCGCATTTAAAAACCTGTTGGGATTAACAGAGTACCAGGTTAAGCTTGAGTTCAGCTCTTTACACCAGGAAGATATTACTCCTCCACAGCACATGAAGTGGGTCAAAGTTTGGGCTCCACAGTCTCGTCCTGCAGCCCTACCCACTCTTATGCAAGCAGTGGCAATTGAGTCATAGGTTACTGGTGTGGTAGCTCTCCAAGACAATGAACTACCCAGACACCTGAAAATCACTGTGCCCTGTGGGGAAAATAGCAAAACCACACAGCGAGGACTATGTTGTCCCCGTGCCCTCTGCTTTCATGGAGATCCTCAGTGATACACCAGACAGCTGCAGCCTACTGCAATGGTCTTATTGGGCCTCCTGCTGCTCCCTTCTTACCAGCACTGGCACATCTCTGGCACCCCAGGGAGGCAGGTCAGGAGCTCAGCCAGTGGTGACTAACCCGACAGAGAAGTGAATACCTTCCTGAACTGGCCCACCAGGTTGTCTGATGAGAGCTGGGGCAAATTCTGTGTCAAACTGCCACTGACAGGCTTAGCTGGAGTGAATCACATCTTCAGAGAGGAGTTAGGCTTCCCTGTAATCACTTACTGCTCCCAGTTTCATGATACTGCCCTTTAAACTGCCAGCCCTGGCATTAAACAGCTCTTGAACTGAGACAGCCAGCAGAAAATTGTCTACTTTTTGCAGAGTTAAGATGTAGGTCCACAATACCAGTGAGCAGCTCAGCATCACCGAAAGGAGCAGCAGGAGGACACAAGCACAACCAATTCTCGAATCAAAAGCACTCACATGTAAATAGTTACCATATTCATGAAAAACCTACAGAAACAAACCTGTTCATTAAAACTGATGTTAATTTTTGATTCAGGAGAATGTGTAAAACACATCATAACCTTCAGCATCGTTCCTAAAGTTGAACTTCATGGACCAGGTGACAGACAGGAAAATGGTCCAAGAAAAACCAACAGTTGGATAGTCATCGCATCTCTACAACTCTGCAACTAAGGTTATTACTTGCTTATTTGAATAACCTCTGAATTAGGCTTACCAAGCTATTTCAGTGAGTTTTTATAAATTTAACTCTTCATTAGTCTGTGCTGCAGCTCTCCACATACTCAATACGAACAATTTACCCATCACCACATCACAGAATTATGTGACCTGAGGAAAAAAGTAGGTTATATCACTGAGCTGCATTATGTCCCACTATGAAGCCTAATGATAACATTAGCAACAACGTCAAGATCAGGTGGGCTCTGGAATCCCCTGTTTATTTAAATTAAAAACTCATACTAATATTGTAGAAAATATAATAACTATAATAAAAGTTTTTAAAATGTCTGAGATCTAATGTATTTGCAAGTCTTCCCCAACCATAATTAGGGGTTTTTTTATTTTATTACAATAGCAGTTATATGCAATAAACAAAACAACAAATATTTCACTAAGCAGCATATAATAAGAATTACTGTTAAGAGGCTATTATTTTATGAGATAGTTGAAATGTACGTATTTTGTAACTATTGTTAGTAAATGTTGATAAATAACATTTTTTGACTCATGGTAGGAAACCAAAAAAAGTTAAAATTATTCAAAAGCAGTGAATGGATTTAAATACAGATAACAATTGGGTTTCAGCTATGGGTTTTACTTTAATTTAGAAAGAGGTAGTTTGTAATATACCAGCTATAAAAATAAGATCTGCTAAATTTTATTTTTAGCTTATCATGGTTGAAAATGAATACTTTGCTTAAACTAACACATTATACAAATTACATATTTTATCACAATATGCATATGTACTTTTTAATCTGCCTCTGAAAACAGAACCAAAATTAAATCCTCCAAGATATTTTTTCTAAGAATTTTAGATTGCCCAGATTTCAAATTCTGCTTGTAGATAAGAACAAACAAACAAAAAATCAATACAAATCTTAAGATATTTATTAATACTATTAGCACAAGAAATTTCTTATACTGCATACTGACCCATGCATTATTTGTACACCACACCATGATCAAGTTTATTACAACATAAGGGTTTAGCTTCCTGTTATGGTTTGAGCAACCAGCACCAGAAGTTCCCAGGATGGCAGCCATCAAGGAAGAGAGAGAACTTCTCAACAAACTTTCTAATTTATATTGAATGTGACGTTCATGGTATGAAATAATCCTGTTGACCAGCTTGGGTCAAGTGCCCGGGTCTCGCTCCTCCTCATCCCTGCACCTGGCTGACTTGAAAACACTGAGACCTCGAAACCCACGTACCTGGCTACGAAGTAAATATCTTCACAAATTCAAATATTAGAGTCATGTAAAAATGCAGTTTTCCCAAGCGTTAGAAGAGACCTTACTGAAAAGTAAAATTACTGAAAAAGAAATAGGTCACTCAAACCAATACGCTTCCTAAGAATAAAAAGGATGTATTCATCAGAACAGTAAAAGGTGAAAAAAGTAATTCAGAATTTTCCTTCCTTTTATGGACAGGTAATTTTAATTAAATTAATAGAGACTGTTAAATAAAACGCGACTAGCTAGTTTAATTCATCAAAAGATGAGTCTAGATTCAAAATCAGGTTTAAGACTTGTATTTTGGACCTGTGCCAAAAATGGCATGTTATTTTCCTCTGTTCACAGAGCACTAAGTTGAGTAATGAGAACAAAACCTGTTTGCAAATGTAAACACAATGGAGCAATCCTTAATTAGCACATGCAAATGTAAATTCAGAAAATTGCTTATTATCTACAATGTTCAAAATTATAACTTCTATTTATACAAATTTAGAGATTATATTCTGTGTAATTAGGTGTAAATTTTAAGGATATGCATTAGTCATAATTTGTCTTTGCAAATAGGATTAATTAGTGTTTGTAATAACATATGCAAGTGGAGATTAACTGTGAATCACACTTGCTCAAGTAATAGACTAAATGAAGTCAGCATCATTTTTGTTAATTTTTTTTAAACAAAGGCAACTACATACTTCAGTATCATTCCAGAAACTTTCATAGTAAAAGACAATATACAAAAGCCCAGATCATGCCCACGCAAAAGACACTGCCATGCATGTTGCATATGATGGACCAGAACACCCCGGTGGAGTGCAATTGGTTTGCACAGATCAGGACCCCAGAGTCAAGCGCGCAAAAACAGGAGACAACCGAGAAAAGGTGACAGAGTATTTACTTCTCTCTTCCTCTGAAGTGACAAATACCTGAATCCCCACACTGTGGCCTTCTATATAAGGCACAGTTTCGTTATAAAACTGGATGTGATCACAACCTAATTAAAAATACTACAAAGGTCATATAAAGACAAACACTGGCAGAAAACTGCTTTCTGATAAAACAGCATCACATTGTACTTTATGTATGTATACTGTACTATACTTAAAATTCTAATGTTTTCATCAAGCACTTTGCAGGTAGAAAAATTCAGATTCATTTTGCAAAGATAAAAAGATATTCTAAATTCTGAATGGGCAGTCCCCTGCTCTCTCCAGTCGCAGTGCAAGAGACAATAGTAATAATAAAAATAAATACTGCCTGTCTACCTCACCCCATTTTTTTTGGTAGAGACTCATAGAGAATGCAGCCTTTAAACTCCATGGAAGGGGACCAAGGCATAACTTTTAAATAATTTTTGAATTTGGAGAGCTAAACCAAGTAAACAACAAGCGGATGCTGTCCTCCTAGTTCTCACAATTTGTAAATAGCTTCTACTTCAGACTTGATATATGTGTTCATATGAACCGTACAAAAATGTCATACTATTCTATTTATGCCACACAAATAAATGAACAACATATTCAATTTCAGATCCCATTATAAAAAAAAATAAATGGATAGACCCCATCTCTGACATCCTTCACAGCAGCCTATCTGCACCTTTTAAAGGCAAAGCAGGTTTCTGTTCTAGCAACGGTGAAACCTCTTCCAGGCAGATACGGTGGAAAGTCCTTACTTCTAGGACATAACAATTTCATGCATTCATACAAAGTGACACAGCAATTAATACTCATTAGTACAAGATAAAGTTTTTGGCACATTGCATGTACAAAAGGTTCACAGTAGAAAACCTCCATTATGCTAATTGAGAATACAATGGTGGAAAAAAGGAGATGCAGTAATGAAAAAGAGCTCTATAAAAACAAAACAAAACAAAACAAAACAAAAGCAAACAAACAAAACCCATAAAACTTTAACCTAATTATTATTTCTTCTACAAAACCTACTAGCTCCGCATATTTATCTAAGAAGTTGTGCCTGGGTCATCTACATTACAAAGATACATAAAATTCCAACAGTTACCTTGATCCAAATCCACAAACTATATTCAGGTTTTTGGAGGATGTTGACTGTAGCTGGTACTTAAATACTTCTCTGTATTTGGACCGATGCTACAAAATTTAGCATATTAGGTGTCTTCTAGTAAGTTCCATGTGTCTGCAAAATCTTCAGCGAAGACAAGGATCTGTGTACTGATCTGACCCTATTCACCAACAAATGTCAGGGCTGATTGGTTTCAGAAACCAGTTTAATTATTTTTGAAGATACTGTTAAAGAAGGTAACATGTTTTGTTAAAAGAAGGTTCTGGACCTTAAACATTCATTTAGCACAACCTTAGAGCCCACTGGTGGAAGAATATTACACTGCTTAAACTAACCATTTTCCTGAAACAAGAACTACAGTAAGACGTTGAGATACTGAAGTTAATGTTTGTTGCAGCAAGTACCCTTTTGAAAAGGTAATGTTATTAAAACATATGGAAAAAAAGCACTTTGGATATTTTGCATTAATATTATATTAGCCTTAGAGGTTCTTTGACATTGCATGCTGTGATTTGGATTTTGTTTCCATTGGTCCAGTGATGAAATTGTAATCCTTGTGTAGGTAGTACAATCTTTGCCTAACTAAAAGCATCAAAAATAATTTAGACTACAAAAAGAAAAGGTTTCAAGCATGGCTATTGGTCAACCTGCAAAAGCTAGAGTTGCTACTGGCCAATTCCTACCCTCAGCAAATTTAGCTTCCTTTGAAATTAAGAGGGTGTCAGCATAGCTGTCCAGCATCAGCGCATTGCTTCTTATAAACACGTATCATTTGATCAATCACTTTGGAAAGGTTGCATTGAATTTAAAGCAGTAGGTAGGTTTTATATATTATGATATTTATAGTGCCTGTGTACCACATTTACATGGAAAAATAACAGTGAACTAATCGGTGATTAAATAAAGTACACTTGAAACAGATTCTGGCTCCCATGTGTTTTTTCTAACCAAGCCAGGAAATAGTTTGCACCTAAGGATGAGAATCTGAACTGCTCTGTGGATTAAACACCTTGTCTCCCCAAACTTGTCACTTCCCTAGAAAGCTCTGTAGAGTAATTTCAAAGGACTCTTTTAAAACGAACTTTATATGTGAGTTTTCTTGGTTATTTAAATTAGGACTAAAGTTATGCAAAATAATAGACAATAATTTCAGCAAAGAATTGCTGCAATTTCTAGGGTCACTGCAATTCTATGACAGCTATACAATTATCAAAAACCGGGCCAACTGGCAGAGCCTTTTTCCCTATAGTGTGAGGACCAACGCAACACTAATTTAAAACATTGCCTCCAAAAACCTGTATTGTAAAGGTTATAATCTAAGCCCAGAGTCTCTCATGTGGATCATATAGTTGCCAAAAATAGCCAAAACTGTTGCCACAGACGTTGTCTATGTAAGTCAGATGTTGGCTTCTAGAGATGAAGTAGAGAAAAAATGATAGCAAAAAGTAGGAGAAAGTGTCAAGGTATTTAATTAGCATCATTACTATTTCTGAAGTACCTACACGCATGTCAAAGTTTACTTGCATCAGTAACACTAATGTGCTAATTCATATGGATTCAGGAAATCTGCAGCTGAGGCAGTAACTCAACAATAACAACAGCCTGGAGAATACACTTTCAAAAAAGACAAAATGTCTAAGGATTTTGAGACAATCCTTGACAACTTATTTTCTTAACATGGGCATATAACTCATTTTGCAGTGACTGATATAGGAGTTAAATAAGCTAAAACATGTTAGTGAAAATTAAGCATTAACTTTTTTCCAATTGGAAATTCTATTTGACACCCAAAAGTTTTCCCTCTTGACTTCACTAGTACCTCCATATAAACTTGCACTCCAAGTTATTGGTTCTGCACTATCCATATAACTACAAAGAAAACCAAAAACATACATTCCAAGGAAAGATTTAAAGCAAGAATGAAAACTGCAGATGGGGAAGACTACTGTTCACAAATGAGCACAGAAGTAGCATGGAAACCAAAGTGCTGACACAGGAAAAAGTCTGGGAATTAAAGAAAAAGAAAAGAAATACATACAAGAAGGAACAAAGACTAGGGAATTAGTGAATTGAAATTGGCCAATGAGGCAAGGCTACAAGAACAGGAAGTGAAAGCACGGAAAGTTTTCAGAGAACATTTTGAGGAAGGATAAAATAAAAACATGAAAAAATGAACCTTTCATTAAATCCATTGTACAGCCTTCAACCCTGCTCCCCTCCTCAATGCCTCCATCCTTGCCCCTTCTAAAAGAAAATAAAGTTTTCTGTAGGCAGCAGACCTTTTTCAGAAATAATGTATTTGTTAACCTGTGAGAACTGACCTAGACTTCAGTCTTGGGAGAGGCGTAAGAATGAATAATTGTCATGTACCATGAGAAGTTTCTCCACTAGTTATTTGAAACATCATCTCTTAGACACATACATATAGTGGAGCAAATTTATACAACTGTCAGTTACAAAATAACATGTCACATTACTGTTGTTGTATTTAATGAGTTTTGGCAATGTGTTTAGCAAAAAGGAAAACACCTAAATTTTACTATATGCAAAAGAAAACCCAAATACTAAGAAAACATGCAGAAGAGATTTTGAGTGACTCACCCTAATGCCTCAGCATAGTTCAATATAATATTCTGGCATCCCAAATTGAACATGGAAGTTGAATCAGGCTGTCCACACTTCCTCATTCTTGAACAAAAACAGAGCTTCCCCTGGCTGTACACTGTAAATACGTCTGTAGAAGTTTTCTCTTAGTCCGATGGCTAAGAAAATCTAAAGCAGCAGCATGCTTCCCCTGGGCAAGAATCCTCTAGACAACAAGACAGTTCAGTGATTTCTTTAACTTGGCCTTTAAAAAGCCTCCTGTGAAAAGGAAGTGAAAACTTGCCATGCAAAATCTTCAGTGGGTATCCTTTCCCAGGTGCATTTAATAAGATTTTTATTTAGTTCTGCAATAATCTACTCAAATTAATTCAAGAACAAGCTGCGTATTTTATGAGCACATGGCCTCAAGTCTTTGAACATGTTTTTTACTCTTACGCAGAAATACTGGTACTAATCATAGATTAATTAAAATTATCAGAAGTAAAGCAGCACATTACATTCGTTACTTAAAAGCAAAGGGCAAGGGGAAGCAACAGTTGGTATAATACAGGATAGAAACAAAGCTGAAATGAGTGTCTTCAGTCAAAGGAAAGCTGCCCAATGTTGTCAAAATACTAAATTCTCCTATCTTTACTATAACAGTAACTAACTCACCTAGAGTTTTAAAAGTCAGCTTTAAGAATTCTATGGGTATTTGCGTGCAACAAGAACTGTACTGAAGCGTACAGACTAGCAGTATGAAAGAGGAATATATCACGTCAGTGATCTCTCCGCAGCCTTTGATTTACTGTGCTAGGATCTTCCACCAACGTGTGACATGATAAACATACAAAAACCATTCTGTCTCTAGCCAGAACAGTGGCACGACCTACTGAAAATTCATTACATTATGGAATATAAGGTACTGCAAAGCACTAATGCAAAGTAAGCCTTCTGGCAGTCTAAGAAGTTTCCTGTAGATACCCAAAAGAATTTAAAAGTATTTTAATTAAATTGTACATCTGCACGGTCAGCTGAAAATAGCTGTTCTCTATGCAGTCCAAGTTGACAGCATACAGCAAAGCTCTCTTGATATTTGCCAACCAGAATCTGTTACAAAAAGTTTCAGAAAACCAAAGGGTGGGTAAAGAAGTTTTACAGGAATTTCTTACTTGATACAAGATGGACTAAACCAATATAATTTTCTAGACATTTAAAAAGATACATAAATTTACATTAACATCCACATAATTGAAAATGGCATTATTTTCTTTTCATAGATTTTGAACATAGCAGCTAGCATTCTGAACTATAGGAAAAATATCACTTCCTAGTCCCTGAAAATTATTCTGGATGGGTAGTTTGCCTTAGATGTATTTTTTCTCTTTCCTTCTGCTTAAAAATAAGGAAATGACTGAGGAAAAATAGAAGTTAAAAGAAAAACTGTGGCTTTCTGGTTTCTGTTATTGTTGAAGTTTTAGAAGCATGCTTTATGGGTGATAAAAACGATGTTTTATAGAAAAGAAAGAACGGAGAGAATGAGCCAAATGGGACTGTAATGTGGAGAGAGAATAAAAACAATACAGCAAGATAAAAGGAAATGAGCAAAGGAGCAACAGCAGGGGAAAATAATGAGCCAGAACAAAAGCCCCACCACTAACAGAGTTTGCAAATATTCCCAACAGCAAGAGAAATTTGCAGACATGGCAACGAAAGATTTTAGAAAGGAAGACAGAAAAACCTGGGGCTTAGGAATGGAGTCCGCCAACTAATTTCTTCCCTTCCTGCTAAAGAGAGTATAAAAAGCTCTTCAATTCAAGCATTTAGCACCTTCTTTTGGCAATATAGCCCTATATATATAATATCCGCCTAATCTGTTTCTCAGCATAAACGTGTTCAGCAAAGAACTATAATGATAGTGAACTACTGAAGACGACCTATAAAAATCATGAACATTAGATACTAGTTTTAACACCACTGTAGATGATGAGAAGCACGTTAATTAAAGTAATATCAGAAAGAAGAATAATCAAACTAAACCCAAAATAGAACATATTCCTTTAAGGATGTTGTCAGGATAGAGAATCACAAGGGAAATAAACTCATAAAAGACAGGTCTGTCAACAATTATCAGTCTTCAGGTCAAGAAAATTCCTAACCTCCTTTGGTAAACTGGGCAGTTTACCAGTAACATCACTCTACACTTGTTTTTAATTTTACTTTTTTTCTATTACGTGTCAATATCATGAAAGAGCATTGAGATATGAAGACCTTCAGAAGATGGATCTATTGCTCTCCCTGGATATTTGTTGTAAAGGGAAATATTACAAAGTAAAGAAAATACTGGATGGATGTTGGTGCACTCTGATGGGTTCTTAAAGGTTTTCTTTTCCGTTTTGTTCTCACTAGTTTTGTTCTTATTTTGTCTTTCACGTTATTTACCCATGTTATTTTATCAGTCAGATCACTCAAATCACATCTAGGAGTTCCATAACAAGGAAATTTTTAAGGGTTTTGCTATTTGAGTTACTGTTGAGTTCACACCTCCACTGTTTTAAGACGATTTGAAAATTTACTTCTCTAGCAATACAAAAGCAGGTATAAGCAATGTATGTACACAATTTTTGTTCAAATTTCTGTAAGAAAATATTATTATTATTTTGCCAAGTAGGTTTATTCCCACAGATTAAATTGCCAGTGTTTGACAGATGCTTGTGAAATGGCTACTCACAGAATTTGCAGCCCAAAGTTGAAAGGTAAACTGTACCTGCTCTTCAACTGCTATTTGGCTGACATCAAGCTCGCACACTCTCAAGTGTTGCACGGATTTAACAGAAAACGTGATGAAGAATCACGTTAATAAAGATGTGGCACACCACTTGGTCAAAGATTTTCCAGTATAGTAATACTAAATGCAACACTAATCCACTGCCAATCCAAGGAGAGAACTGCCTTCTTAAAAATACGCTATCTTTAATTTGGCCTTATTTGTATGAAATTTGATTGCTAGATTATTTTGAATGAGAAAAGGGGAAGACTGTATCTCAACAGAACATGAAGTAAATACTGGTTCCCATATTTTTTAAAATTAGGCCTTTCCACTGACATCAAAGATCATGTTCTCCCAAATAAATTGAACGTAGTCCCAGCTACACTCAAATGACCTTTAATCCAAACACTTGTTCTTAATTCCATACTACCAAAAAAGAATTCCAATATTAATGCAATTTAGCACAGTATCCCAATCAATTTATTGATTTTTCAGGTCAGCTTGCAAGAAAACTCCATTTTTTTGGTGTAATTCATGATGGCTAATTGTTCTGAGAACGTAATTAAATAGTAGCAATGTTATTTGTAAACCTTTTCTTTCTGAGGCTTGGACTGTCTGTCTGACACACTCGATGCAATGCCCAGCTCCTGTAGCAAAGAAAAGTCTCTTGGCCTGAGGCACCAATGGAAGTTCTGCCAACATTGTGTCTCTCACTCCAAGGATGGATTCACAGAAGTCGTCACCAACACAAGCAGCCTTAGTGTACCCAGGTATTTGGGAACACAAGCTACGCTAATTTCATTAGTTTCTGAATTTGCTCAATACCTAAATTCACACACCTAATCAAACATTTTATAATAGTCACCCCTCACATATTAACAGATCTGTAAGTCCAGGGAAGCATTTTTCTACCACGAGAAACAACTATATGATTATTAACATTCATCCCATTCAGGTCAACTGTGGGGTTATGCTTTGCTTTTGTTTGCTTTTGCAACGGGTTTATGTGGCAAGGTGTTGGCAGTGGGAGGGCTGCAGGGTGGCCTCTGTGAAAAGAGATCAGGGACTGCCCCGTGCTGGACACAGACACTTCCAGGCAGCTCCACAATGTCCACGATGACACAGCCATGAGAGTAAAGCTGGTGGCACCTCTGTGGAAACATAGTTAAGAAAGGGCAAAACACCAGAAAGCATAGGAGTGAAGGAAAAAAGAGTGAGAAAAAGCCCGCAAACATCAATATCAGTGAAGAAGGGAGAGGAGGTGCTCCAGGCACTGGAGCAGATATCCACACTGCAGCCTGTGGAGAGCATTGTGCCGGAGCAGGTGGATATGCCCTGAAGAGACTGCAGCCTATGAAGAGCCTACGCTGGAGCACCTCCTGGGGCACAGTCAGCCCCTCGGTTCCAGAACCCAATTAAAAAACAGGAAAGAACAAACGACACTTAAACTCATAGCCCTGCCTCGAGTTCACTAGGATGCTCTCATCATGTCCAGAGTCCCGTGAATAACATTATCTGTGGCTTCAGCTCATCTTATATCTTGTTTTGCAATTTAGAGAGCTCCTCACATAGAACCAATGTGCTCACTTCTGTCCAGTTACCACAACGATTAAACATTCCTGGATTTATTTTGCTATACACATACATGAAATGGTCTTTGGTAGGCAACTAACCTGTTAGCTACTGTTTCTCTACTAAGCACCTTCTAGCATCAGGGAACAGTTCCACAAGCCTTCAAAAAAAAAAACCTGCGACACTGGGAGTATGAGCAGATGCATGACAACATCTGAAGAGCCAACTGTTCATCGTTAGTCTCAGGATTTTTACTCATGTTCTGCAATTACTCGAGTTTTTTCAGGGTACCTGGATGCTTGCAAAACATACAGAATCTTAAAAGATGACTCCGCTGGAGCCAGATAGGAACACTGACCTGGTCCTTTCACAAACTTCCACTCTAACCAGCAAAACTTGTCTTTCTTCATGTTGTCTTTGTTTCTGTAATACCTGAAATTTGGTAAGTTCTTAGGGGTTCTCTTGAAGAATTTATTCATAACCTGACAGGACTCCTGTAGTAGATTTGTATCTGCATTAATCTTTTCTTCTCAATCATTTAACAGACTGGAAAATGAAATATATATATACACAGATGCCCAAATATAAATTAATATGGACACTTTTTAATACTTGCACATTGGGAAGCTCATGTCTCTGGCATGTGCACTTAAAATTGTTTCATATATTTAAGGTATGAAGATCCCACTGCTGCTATCATCTATTCTTCTCACACAGTTGTGCTTTCCTCATTCTTTGCTTAAAACATGTCAGTGAAGGTGTTGGCATTTCTGCCCAAATATTTGTTAGTATGTATGCACCATTACACAACATAGATCAAGCCCCCCTGTTTTACTATCAAATACAAAGCTCTCACTTAATTTCATCATGATAGTTAACATTAACAGCACCACCAAGTTTTTCCTGGATGTTTTTAGACGAATAAAAACCTCCCTGAAAGTAATGAAGCTACTACTGAATATAAAGTTGTAATATGGTATCTAATTCATGTGCTTTCAACTTCAGCATGATTTAATACATGCACACACACAAAAATATATCTTCACAAGTTTTTTTGCAGCGCATTTGCTAGTAACCAAACACAACATTTTTCCCTTTTATTTCTGGTATCCAGTAGATTCTCTTTTCAATTTAATGCCTTTTTGTACACTACAAAAAAAAATGTATTACTATTCCCCAAATCTCATTTATAATCCTTTCTCTTCATGCTCCTTCTTGCTGTTTTATCATTAATGTTAATATTCTGTTGACTCTTAAGAAGCAGAAACTTCCATTACTAAAAATGAATAAATGAATACAAAAAAAGCACTGTAATGAAATGAACGCAGAGTAAACAGCCTGGACATAGTTCTCACTGCATTTCTACTGAGAAAGTACTAGTAATAGGTCAGGGATAGAAACGGTGTTTTCTGTTTCTATTATTGGTATAACATAGGTCATATATTATATGCTAACTTTTTCCTCCTAAGTTCTTTCAATTTCAACACTTATATAAATGCCTAAAGCATACCGAACAGTTTAAAATGTAATCTCAATGACCAAATAGCATACATATACCTAAAAAACACTGGTTAACATAGGATAAATTCAGCTCCAGAAGATAAGCCACTGATCTCCTCACTATTTAAGAACAATGAAATTTCCAACCCTTGCGCCATGCACACAGTATCTATGCCCACAAACAGCCTCAATGATTTACGTTTCAAACTACTTGAGAGACCTGTTGTAAACATTGTAAAGCTACAGGAATTCTTTACTGGCCCCAAATGAGGAAGAGTAGAATAATTGATATGCCAGTATTCACACTGTTCTGCACGTTTCCATACTGAAATGGCTTCAGAAGATTATGGTTAAAAAAACACCACTGCTAAATGAAAAAAATCTCCCTTCAATTCAAGCAGGATGTAACCTTTCTGCCTCTGTCCCACCCAGGCTTTTAGAGACTTGTCTGTGCCTCTGACTGCTTATAACTCTAATCACCCTTGCTCCTTCTTAACCTCTCAACGCTTACCACAGAATATTTGCTCTAGCTGTAGTATTTTTGCACCTGTGTTAATTTTAAATCCAGTGACTCAATTTCTACTTTTTCCCCTCTTACATTGTATCAAGCAGCATTGCACTCACACATTCAGAGGTCCCCACAGGAAATCACAGAAAGCAAACTGGTACTACTTGCAAAGCATCATATGAAGAAAGAACAATGTGCACTAGTTAAAATAACAAACCTCTGCACTTGTTAATTGTCAATGCTTGGAATGAGTGCAAAGTATTTTGCCAATATTGTTTTACCATTGTATCCCAGTTAACACGGTGTTGCCGTTTCTTGTAACAAGACACAGGCTTTGGATCAAGCTAACAACATTGGCATCAAGATTTGTTTCTGTCTGGCCTGCCTGGATATTTGCTTTAGCTCTTAAAAGCAGTTATCTAATGACCAGGTTACTATTACCTTTTTTGCGCTAGCTGTTCAGCTTTTCACAGTTGCGTGGTGTAACATTTCGTATTGGGGTTACACGGCAAGGTTTTGGTAGCAGGGAGGGTACGGGGGTGGCTTTGTCAGCTATACGTTCATATCTTAGAGCTATCAGTAACAAGCACTTACTCTGTGAAGAATGGTCTTCTAATAATGACCAGTCCAAATAATTACAGGCACAGGATGACACCAGAGGCCCCAGGACTATGAACTCTGCAATGGCCAGATACTCACCATCAAAGGAAAGAAACCTTTGGAGTGTGGTAAAACCAACTGCATGGATAACAGAGGTGTCACGAGAACTTGAAATCAATGATAAAGAGCAAGGTGTACAACACGATAACAAATATACCAGAGAGATCCCAACTGGATTCCAGAACGAGGAGAAAGAAATCATCAACATTAACATCAGACTCCCGCCAAGGAGTTGTGATACCAGATTTACAGCAGTGCCACCACTCCCATACTGACCTGAAGCCATTCACATTCAGATCAAGAGAGGCTGTGCAAGAGTGAGTGATACAGCAAAGAAAGGGGCAGGTACTAGGAACTTTATGTCCATTTAATTTTTGACTGTTTGAACTAGATGTGCTAATATCCCTGTAACTGTAATAATTAAAAAAAAACCAAACCAAACAACAAAAACCCCCCAACTTTGATCAGATTGTTAAGACTTTAACTAGACTAACACTAAATTCTTGTCTATGCGTATAAAGTGTGCCTTTTGCCCATGCTGATCGTGTCTCCTTGAGGCCTAAATAGCACTTGTCAATCATGATTTTTTTGCAGACCATTTAAATGCTATGTGCGCAAAAAAACCAAACCTGAGTAATTTCTTATTGGTTCATAATGTTTTTTGAAGTTATAGAAAAATGAAAGTAAAACAAACAAATTGCAAAAAAAGGTATTGGAAAGGATGGCTAATTTCCTGAGGAAGTTAAAATCCCAACTCTTACACTCTTTACCCCAAAGGGCTGTGTTCAGTTGTGCACTGAAATGACAGCTGCTAGCAACACATCTATCAAGCGACAGGTTTAGAAACACACTAGCTGTTTGAGTATTTTACGTATTTTTTCACAGATTTAGGAGTAACAGCTAAAAAAGCTTATTCACTTAGGAAGTGAAACTAGTTTTCTTCTCATCGGAATCCTGAAAACCTTTTTTCTTCCACTCTTCTTCTTTTTTCACAGACTCACACATTTTTTTCACAACCATCTCCATTCCCAATATGCATTTCTTTAAGCAAAATACAGATCTCTGTGGCAAAGCCTCACAATGAAAAATGTTCTCTCTATCCTCTTCCAGATAACAGTATCCTACAAGGACTGAAAATATTACCATAATAAAGATGGTGATGAAAAAAGAAAGCATGACAGACAGTAAGAGGGAGACGTTTCTATGTTCATCGATGATTACAAAAAGGATTTTCTAGTACCAAGGAAGAGAAGCACGAAAGGCAACAGATGAAGTTCAACAAGGAAGATGAAGTTCAAAAGGATAATAAGCACATGCTCATTTCCATCGTTTCTTTAAATTATGTATCTGCTACTTCATTGTTTTTTCAAGATACTTCCAACAAATACAGTAAGAACTACGCAATTATACACACAAAGTAGTTTCAGAAAGCCTGACCGAAAGGGCAAGAGAGGATGCTGAAGATGGCTCTTACAAACAAAAAAAGAAAAGTTGATATGACTGATAAACAATAACACCATGTTAAGTGGTACAGAATCAGCCAACATAATGCAGTATCACCTGTGAAGAAGGTTCATTCACTTTAAAGACTTGCATGAGTATTTAGTTGATCGCTTTTATTTTCCGTTCAGATGCATTTAAGAATAAATGGTGAAATGTTATTTTTAAATGAGAGCAGTATGTCCTCCATTTGAAATTAAAGCCACAGGTGTTAGAAGTTGCTCCAGTTGGATAACTGTTCTTATTTTATACTATTAGACCTGATTGAAATGGCTTAGTAACAAGATACAAGTACCATCTCTTGTTAGTAAGAAAAGGTATTGGCAGGAAAGGTTTAAGAACACTGCTGGCACAAGCACCTTCTAATCTTACCTGGTAAGGGTGGGTGTAGAGTACATCCTCCGGTGAATGAAGTCAATCCTGCATAAGGTAACACTGAAGCAACTAATAGTGGTGACAGGGTTTGTAGTGAACTCTCCAGTTTGCTTCTGATTTCTTGCTTAATAAAGCCATAAACCAGGAACTATCTTCCCCCCGCTCCCTCTGGACAACAGCAGCTATCCACTCAAGTACCATAGTCGCATTCAGCAAACACAGTATTTACTTTGCCCACATTGATGCTGTCTTAGCAATGTCTCTGAGAAGATGAAGTACTCAGAAAATAAGATAAGATATAATAATAAGGTAGAGTAAAGCTATGATTCTAATGGATTAAAAATCAGAATGTACATTTTTAGGATCAGCTCTCTTATTTCCTGAGATAAAGCTGGGTAAATCTGATCTTGTAAAAGCTTACCAAATCCCCTGCAGAAACGTCTCTTGAACCACACATAAGAATTACATACATCATTATGAACATTCATAAAACAGACCACATATTGAAAGGTGCTGAACCTGTATTCACAACTGGTGCAAAAGTATTATTACTGGAAGACAGAAAATACAGGTTTTAAAAATAATAGTATCCTTAGGTTTCCAGATCTTGAAGACGTGTCTTTTCAACCCCAGAAACAAGCATCACTGAAGGATTTTCTTACTTGTAGTGAGTTGCCAATGGATGATTAAGTGCACAAAATGGTAAGAATAATTAAGGTTTATTTCAGATAATAACTTTGTGATAGCTTACTAATAATTTATTCATAGATATATTTAATAATGAAGATATTACTGCCAAAAAAGTCATGTTTGATAATACAAATATAACTTTAAGTAGTAGAATTTTGCCAGTAATGATAACTTGCAGCTCATTTCATATACAGCAGTATTTAATTAAATCCATAAGTGCAGAGTGTCCAGATGTTGTTTTTTTTAATTTAATAATGATGGAACCAATGAGATGCTGATAGGTTTGTAAACTAAGCCTTCAGAACATGGAGAATTCCACAGGGCCTTTAAAAAAAAAAAGAAAAAAAAAGAAAAGAAAAAAGAAATGAAATGAAATCTTAAAGATGCATGGTTTGATGGCAACACAAAGTTAAATGAAAAATGATCATTTATGCTGTATGCAGTCATGCAGGCAGCATGTAATAATAAAGCTTCTTGCACACCAATGATCAACCTAATAAGGAATTAAGTGACTATGCATACAAAACCAGAAATATGACTTGTCAGCTTGTGCATGACACAGTTCTAGTTAGAAAACAGTTATGTACAACAGATGCCATGTTTGTACAGGAAAAAAGTCACCAGAATGAGCTAGTTTATGCTAATAGAGGGAATCTACATGCAGCATGCACACCACATGAAAACATTTCCATGTTATGATAAAACTGTGTAAGTAGATAATTCTGCATTAAAAAACACTCATTCTAAACATACCAATATGACAAAACCCATACACGTTGCTTTATAATACAGTGGTTATCCATGCCTCATTTCTGTATTTTGCTTGTTGATCTTTTATTCAAGGTGAATCCAAGTTTTTATCATTTTTAAGAAAATATACACAAAGCCTATGGCAAAACATTGCTATGTTTGAGAATTTCTGGTTGTTAATGAATGCACTTTACTGAATTCTCATCTTATTCTTTTGAACAAAATTCAAATTATTTCAGTGCTGCTATGATATTCCCAAACCATTCACTGGCCTTACAAATAGGACACTGCTAGGATTCAGTATAATGCATGAACAGAGTCAGCAAGGTATAATCTGCTGGGAAAAGGATGGCTTTTTAATTTCAACCAAATAAAAGCTATTGAAAGGTCTTGTCTGTCAGTGTCCTACTTCTTTCTATCCTTAGCGTAACAGGTCAGAGTGGATGTAGTAAAAACATGTTATTAATTCTAGGGATAACTGTTCATTTAATTAATACTTAGAAATGTCGTGAACTGCCCGCTAGCATCTTTATGATAGAAACAATGTAAGTGTAACATGCTGAAAATATACTACTGCAATAACATTTTGGTAAGTCATACTCACTTATAAGTACTATACAGAAATTAAAGTAAAAATAAGAAATGAGACACAATATCTAGATGAATATGCTTAAGTGAAAAAGTAAACTTCTGGAGAACTCTGAGGAGAAGACAGTGATGGAGCTAAAGCAGTGGGAAAAGCATTATCTTAAAAAAAAATAATTTCTAGGATGAATAGGTAGTAATAACTAAACACCTTCCTTTCCTTCTTCCCCTTCTTCTCTCCCTCACCCCAAGACATCTAAGCAAAAATTAGCGACAGTAAGTCTGGTCAATATTTCTAAGTACCTCGTACTTTATTGCACTTTAAAAGTAAGATAGCAAGAGCATAACTGCAGATACAAAGACAGAAGAAAAGACAGAAGACATTTATGACAGAGAAATGTTGAATAAGTAGAAAGATGGAAAACTTAACAGGCAAGAAAAACATTGCACTGTTATTGCAGAGTATATTACAGGAAAAAATATTTTTAAAGATAAAGAGACTACAGTGTTATATTAAGTTCTGGTCTATGAGGAAACTCAACTATTATATCATAAAGCCACATATTACCACAAATGTTTAAACACACACAGTTTATTTATACAAGCAGCCAGAAGCCAGCTTGCATTCCACAAATCAAAACTGAACATCATTCATACTAATTAAGCACCACTAGAAAATGGAAATTTTACTGTTCTTTATTCCTAGAGATGGCAAAATTACATGCATAATACCTGCTGATAATCAGCTACAGGATTAAAGTGATTAGTGGCAGCCTGTCTTTTCCATATGGCAAGTGTCAGCTTCTGTCCCAGAACCCAGTTACTTTTGAAGTTCGTTTATGTGAAAACCTGAATCGCTTTTTGCAGAGCACCATAGACACCAAACCCTCAGCACAAGCGAGCATCCTCTGGCAAGTTCAGCACTGGTAACTTGAACTGTTTATCCTTGTAGTGAGCAGTACTAGGTGTAACAACTCATTCATGTTCCTGACTTTGTGGCTAAATGGAATTCAAACAGCAAGTACTTTGGGGTTTGATGGTGAGGCAGTATGTTTGGTAAGGGTTGGTGGGAGGCAATCATTAAAAACCAAAAAGATTCAGCATAATATTTCACTATTAATGGATGAAAAGTTTGACGCAATCTGCACAAGTAGGACATCCCAAAACCTACACAGATTTTGAAATGGTATTTTGAAATTGTATACTAAAAAAAGGAAAATGGGCACGAGAAGAAGAGAAAATGATTGCTAGAGGAAGTTGGGGGGAAGGAATTAGCATGCCAAGAATAACTTGGATATCCAGATATGAATAGGCACACAGAAGTACAAGCAAAGCAAAGACTGAAACGGTTAATGGTTGATTTGATTTCTAAAGGTACTTACTTTTCAAAAATAATTTTGCATTAGAGAAAGGTATATTATGCACAAGTTTGCATTATTTCACTGCATATGTTAGAAAACAAACTCAGAGAGAAAATAAGAAATAAATGGAGAAGAATAATCTAGTAGTAACATACAGGAGCACGTGGACATCAGTCTCCAAGGGGCGGGGGTCGGGGGGCAGAAGCGGGATGTATTTTCTATTTTAGGTGGCAAAATGCAACTCATTTCACATTGTAACAAACTATGCAATACTGCGGGCAGGAATATATATATAGAGATTAAACTGGAAAGTTCAAGAAGTTCAAGTACTTTAGTATTCTGCTCCCTTGCCTTCCTAGAGCAGAGGACACAATGCAACAGGTCCCTCACAGCATCCATCAGCCATGCTGGCTGGCTGCCAGGGAGGATGAGGAGCATAGCAGGGGGAGGTGGAGGGGAACAGTTAGAGCACCCACCTCCAACGTCTTCTACTCCCTCCTACTGAAACATAGATGCTCTGCAGAAAGCAGTGCCCAGGCTCTGAGAGGGAAACAGAGGCATGCTGTCCAAGGCAATGTACAGCAAGCTGCAAAACAAATGCCCTGAAAATGTATTACTATGGATACCTATTAATTTTAATATTGCATGGTAGTACAGGTGTTTAGAGAGTCAGTGCCTGCTTGTGTATCATCCAGCACCGTTGTAAACGCAATGCTGGTGGATCACCGAGGAAAAATAATTTCTGTTTGCAGCTATGCAAATCAAACAGTAAGCAGATTGGGAGCAAGACCACACAGGTTTGTTGTCTGAGACTCTAGAAGCATAATACAAAATGTAAGGACCACTAAACTGGAAAGGGGAATTAAATGGGGAATGAGTTAAGGGCAAGTCCCAAACCTGTTTACATCAGCTTTACTCTCAGTATGAAAGAAAAAGAACAAGCAGAACAGCAGTTCTCAGATGTGAAACCTACATCATCAGCATAAGGCAAACACAGAGAAGACATTGTAGAAATCATGTCAACTATTAGGAATTTCTACTCTGTGTACAATAAAATTAAGTACAAATTCTTTTCATCCAAAGACTGATAAAGATTGACAACGCAGTGCTGATTTGGACTTCTTTTGGTGACAGAAACAGAGAACTCTACCTATTTAGCTACCGGCCATTACTACAGTTTTATCACTTAACGTGATCTTGTAATCAGTCACAATGCAAGTTGACTGTATCTATTCATCTTCTGGTCTGTTTTAGATACCCGATCAATATGGAAGAAATTCTTCCTTGATGTCTCAATAAAATAAGGTTTTGCAAACAAAGGAAGGTAAAGGAGGTTAAATTGTCATTGATTATTTAAGACACATTAATCATTTATTATTTAGCAGTCTCCCACATCAATTTGCTGTGCACATGGCTCTTTCTGCAAGACTCCCAACATGTTTTAAATGATTCTCTGTAGACATATTGGAAAACAGAATAAATTTAGGACTATCATAAGGTGGAGATCCCTTGACATCCTGCAGTACAAAGCAATTAGCTTTCTAAGAAACCTGAATTACTTTCTAATGTCTTCCCTTGAATACACGTGGCAGCTGCGTTCATATTTTATTTTCAATTTAGTCAAGTAGCAAAGCGGTCATGTTAATCACTTAAGGAAACTGTACCGTTCCTCATCATGGAGGACATTTTTCCTCCTTATCAAAACTTATTTTAAACTTTACATTTTAATTCCACAATTAAGTGTTGTATTAGATCGTTTTAATACAGAAAAGAGATTAAGCAGCGTGCTTTCCAGTTCAAACAGTTCTTAATGAGAAATATTATCTTTACTGCTACAGACTTTAGCTTTCACTTGCTTACGAATACAGTACTCTAAAGCAGTTTCAGTTGAAAAATCTCAGTGTGCTGCATGGGAGCAAAGAGAGAAATCTATCAGAAGTACTACCCAACAGTTTACAGGTATTGCAGGAGATTGGATAATTCAAACTTTGCTGATCATCTTGACAGCTAGAATCTGACTGTAATTATATCTGCTAACATAAAATACACTATATTAACTTCTAATCTGGTAACCTCTCAGATACTTACCCAAAACACTCAGCCAACACTGTTTAAACTTTTTCAGAGCAGCTCCACAGAGTCAAGAACATTTCTTCGCTTTGAAACATTGTATTTCTCCCTTCTTCACCCATTCTTTCCTAAATATAGACTAGCCTCTAGCCTTTTTTTCATTACTGTACACCCTACGGAAGAAAGGATTCATTCCTCATCTAAGTCAAAGTCAGAACTTCCATTTACTTTTAATGACGCATCTAAATGAACTCCAAGGCTAAAGGATAGTCTCTCAACTACTAGAGGCATTGTCCAGAAGTCAAACAAAACAGGGCATTGCTTTCTTTTGGGGGGTAACCTGTCTCATTTTTTTTGCACTGCAAAATATGCAACTATTAAATTTATACCGTGAAACAAAAGAATATGAAAGAATATGACACAAACTATTTACAGAATTAACTTAAGGATTTCTGAAATATTACATTTTGAAGTGTACATCAATATTTGTACAACACTGATGAAATAAAGCTATGCAAATTCTTCACAATTTTTATCCAACTATCATTAGCTTCTAAAGTTGCATTAAGGAGAAATAAAACAGGTGACTTTTTTTTTAATGGAATTGCAGCTGCATATCTGTAGTGATGATGGAATGAACTTAAATTTTCTTCTTACCTGTTAAACTAGGTATCTTAAGTATTCAATGTATGCTATTCTCAGAATGCGTGACTAATGGGGTGAAAATTATATTTTGCATTCTCTGATCTGTTTTGTGTTTTTCTATAAATATAATTTCACATCAACACAATATTCTTGTAGTTATACACACTTACACACAGCCTGAATAAAATGATGTACAGATACTACTTGCCAGGGTTACAACTTGATCTTTAAAATCTCATATAAAAAACAAAGAATACAAATGTAATTGCCACTTGGTTTCAACAGAAACACAGTTGAACCTATCATTACCTGTAATAGCTATCCTTTGAAGAAAAGCTCCGCAAGCTAATAAAATAAGTGACCAAAATTTTTTAACAATATTATGAAAAGTGTTAACACTATTTATTTGCACATTCTTCTTTACTGGATTCCCTCCATGGTAATCATAGTAAGCATATCATATTCCTGTAGATAAGTTCAACTTTCTCTGTAATCATCACCTTGTAAAGCAATTTTCACAAGTACTCTGTACAAGATAAATACAGGTGGAGGTGTTGTTCCATACAGAAACATTCCACATTTCCTTTTGTTCTTGCATTGCACCACCCTATATAACAAAACATATGATTGCAACCATAACATGCTAGAGACATTTTACCAGGGAAGGTTGAAAAATGTTTTCCGCTAATGTTGAAGAGAATGCTGCTAAAGAAAATGATACTTTTTACAATTATTATCATCTTTATTACTCAGATCTCAGCCAGAAAACTGTATCTGTTTGGAGGAGGAGGATCTAATTTTATTGCAAAATTGGCAATCATCTACTTTACTGACAGAAGACTTCCCCCCTCAAACTCCAAGGGAACACAGACTGGAAAAAGGAAAAAAAAAGTAAATCCATGCAGCATGACATACCACATATTTGATTTGGGAGAGAACAACCAAATGCATAAATAACATCTGTTTAAAAAAAAACCCCAACAAAACAAACCACAAACCAAACCTACAAATTGCTTATTCTCACTTTTAGTGGAAGGCTTTTATTTAAAATCTAAGATGTAATAAAGTAGCTGTTAAAGATAATTAGTCCCAGAAGAAAGAGATATAGCATTGTAACATACAAAAATGTTTTCAAGTATTTCTGAATATTATGGGATTTTCACCATTAATATATACACGTCACAATTTCAGTAAATTCCAACAGACGTTATTTCACAGACACAGTAGAACACAAGGGTTCATATCTGGCAACCCACGAACAACAGATTGGTGCAGATAGGTACATTGAGTAAAATACTGACTTATTTGCCCTAAACAAAAAAATACGCAAAAGGAAAATAAAAAAACAACCAAAACCAAACAAAACAATCCACAAGTCTTGAGTAATACATATAAAAATAATAACTACATTTTTGTCCAAAGCATTTTACTTTTTTAAAAAAATAGTTAGTACTCCTGTCTTGAATCAGCTTAAAAGACAGTCTGAGAAAACACCAAAAGGTAGTTTGCTTCAAGAACTTTTCAGATTAAAACGTGACATTTTAATGTTTCTATCTTCAGAAGACTATTTGAAGACTCAGAATACAAAAGTTTAATGCTCCACTGATATAATGCAAACTGAGAGGAAGGTTTCAAAACCTGCTTTAATTGCTGTGTTCTTTCTATAAATTTGAAGCAGCTTGTTGATACACACCAATGCAGAACCACAGCCTTATTTTGCAGAACGGTCTTTGGTAAGAAGTATTGTTAGATTGTGCTCAAATCACAGAATAGAACTGTGCTAAATGTTCCACATTGTGGCATTTTTAAACAAAGATTATTCAAGAAGGCTCATATAAACAAGTGAATCTCTTACACATATTCAACCAACGTCCCACAGAAAGAATATTTCCATTTAAAAAAATTGAAAAAAGTACATATATTTTTACTGTTAAGGAATCTTCCCTGACTATATTCTTGCATGAGAATACATACTAACAATTCACCTTCTAGCAGAAATTCTGATGCTCTTTAGGAAACAGAACTTTAACATCACTTGGAAAAATTGTATTTATTCCATTATCTTACAAAATTCAAATATTGTTTGGACAGCATATGGTGATTATAAACATAACAACCTCATTAAATTGTCAATAAGTGTGTAAATGAATACCGAAAAAAAATTAGAATCTACTAATACATATCCTCCACATTCACTTATGATAATTCTCAGCTCTTTGTAAAGCATAAAATTAATAGGGCATTGGCATGCAGGCAAATAGTTGTAATTATCTTCTCATGTTTCAGAAGGTATTTGAATATCATTTAAGAGCAAAGGATGAATGCTGTTCCAGTAAATCCCCCTAAATCAATGCAGGGACACAACAGCAGCACAGGCAAACAGGCTGACAGAAGTCTGAACACCCACAAAGATGATAAAAAAATACTGTTCGATACAATTACTTACATCATGGCCTACGAGTTCTGTCTGCGTGGATTTATCTGCTTGGGAAGCAAGAGACTTCTGAAAGCACCGAGCCTTTTCCTGTAAAACAAAATAACATATCATAAGTAAGTCATGTTTTTCCTCTCTGGGTTTTGCAGTTGCAAAGATCCAGATAAGTTCAAAACTCATGCATGGACAGCTGTTCAGAAATGGATTTATTATGGCACTATTTTCACTGGGAGGTTGACTTCCTTACTGTTATTTCCTTTTATCAACTTATCTTTCTCTTAGACAGACAGTGCACTCAGAACGTCCAACTATGTGGTAGAGCTGGGCCCACAAGAAGGAAGTCACTGAAGCATGATGCAAAGCAACCTTCTTCCAGAGCAGATACAGGTACAAAGCACTGGGCAGCAGTAGAGACTCTTGCAAATGCCAGCACCATTCCAACAGCAAAGAAACCATTTTTTTTAAGAAACATTAAGGAACATGTAAACCCCACCGCAGATCACAATGCTGAGATGACTTCCCCCTTGCCCAATGGAAACATGTTAGCAAAGCCTAAACATTTCTTGGCTATTGTAGTGATTTCTGCTTTTCCCATTCTTGGCCCTCTGTACCTCAATCATTTTGGAAGTGTGGCATGGAATCTCTGGGACAGGCTCGAGCAAAGAAATCTGGTTGCTTTGACACAATTATGCTTCACAAAAAAAGCATTTTGATACTTCATTTGAAACTCATGATGGATTGGAAATGCTGGTCCTTATCAATTCCTTACATTTTTTTTTTTTTTTCAGGAGAAAGTATACAATGAAACAACTGTAAATAAGGCAGGAAGAGGCACCCAGGAGGGGAAGGCTCCATGAATAGAGACAACAAAGTCCTTTACTGCACTGATTTATGTTTTCCCATCTACCTATTCAGTTTTATTTTTCAGCTATATCCGTCTTTGACTCAAATTCCTCAAGACCTACAAAAGTATGTTTTAGTATTACTGACAGGTATGTATTACAGTAAAACAGAATTTGTGTAAATTGAATTTCAGGTTAATTGAATCTCAAGTTGAATGAATCCCAGTTTTTATTGAAATAAAGACATAGAAAGGTTATCATTTTCAGCTACTAAGTTGTATTTTCCTTTATAAGTATCTGTTCTACATATTTTAAAAAACAACTGTTAGTCATTTCAAGCCAAGATGCACATCACTATGTTAAATGAATTTTGGCCAAAAGCATGTAAAGAGCAGGAACAAGACAACACCTAAATGATTCTATCTCCAGTATTTCAATTCTTCAAATGCTGGGGGGGGGGNGGGGGGGAGCACGGAATTCAGACCAATCACTTCACTGGTATGAGAAAACTTGCACCCAAACTTGCTGATGTAACTACTGAGTTAAAACTAAATTCATAGCAAAGATAATCTTATTTCTGACAGAAAAGCTTCATCTTCTTGAGGTTTGAATGTCCTAGTCCACTGCCCACAGCATTTTTACATGTTTAGAAAACAGACATTGTTATAGGTCTACTTTCTTATTTAGACAATAATGTTTTACTGCTCAGAAGTTCCATGAATTTTCTAGTTACAAACCCAGACATTCACAGAGACTGAATGTTCAAGTAGCATTATGGTTGAATCAAACTCAGTATTAAACTGTGTATCTGATCAAATGTAACATATGCATACTTTGTCTGTGGATTCACAAATACATATTTTGAAGTAACTGGGAAAAAAAAACCCTTAAGAAATCAAAACCTTCATTAAGGCAACCAATTAATTGGGAAAGCTAGGAAGGTTGGAATAATCAAATTCATTTCTTTCTGGGAGCTGCTCATTTAACTGCGTATATGCAGTGAGATCTATTTTCAACACAACCAAGTTCTGACCTCACATTATCATCTTTACTGGAAGCAGAAGTTAAAGATGTCCATGTTGACAATTAGTATCTTCTCTTTACAAAAAGAGTACTTACAATTGTGTTGATGTGAAACAACCTTCACAATATGAATTATTTTCAAAATTATTAAATATAGTAAGAATATATTGTATTTTATCTTATTTCCAGTGATGCAGCAAAAGTCTGCAAGAAGTTTAAAATCACAGTGATAAATATCTTCCGTGCTGTAATGTAGATAACATGGTTTGTTACAAGACAGCATCCTCCTGGAAAAGGCTACTTACACTTAATAGTCACTCAACTTCATCTCAGTCATATTTCTAGGATTCTTCTTGCCAGAGTAAAGTAGTTGTTCCAAAAGACATACCTTTGTTTATGAAATAATTTTCGTAATATTAAAGGTATTAGATATCAAAACCCACTACAAAATGTTCTTTCCGACATAAAAACACTGAAACTGATAAGTTGATACTTTAAACATAATTTTGTGGTGCATTGACTATATCAACAGTCGGACATTGTAATGAACTAATGTGACAAAATGCTGGAAAAAATATTGCTACACAGTAATGTGAATTTTAGATCTATAAAATATAGCATACTATATAAAGCAAGCTAAATGCAAAACTTCAATGTAACTATTTCTGTAAAAGTGTAGCAGATCTTCACACAAAAAAACCTACTTTATACCACCCCCCCACCCTCCCAAAAAGTATAACTGACACTTATTTTTACTATGTAATAAACTATTGTAAATATTTGGCAACATTTGCTAGGTATTTACAACACACTCTGCTTTTGGCCATAGATTTACTGTTCCTATCCATGTAGAGCACAGCATTTCAGATTACAGATCCCAACTCCCAGCTACAACCAAAAACCCTCTGCAGGGAGGTCACATTCTCCAAAGAACAAAGATTGCTTGCAGGAGATTTGCACATTTGCTCCGATACTTTCTTTTCAAAAATCTTACTAAGAATAGTCATTTCAAAAGAACTGATGTCCAGGTATCAATTAATTTTGCTTTTGCAAATGTGTTGCCTAGTATGCTGTATGGTATGTTTGAGTCCGCACAATTACTTTGGTCTTTGGTATTGGAATAGACGACAAGCCAGTGGCGCTGCCACAAATGCAACAGCCTGTGGCATTAAGCGAGAGGCAGTCTGAAAAGGCAGGCAATCCTTTTTATTTACTTTTTAATAAGCTAATACAAATGAGAAAGACTAACAAACTTCCAGGTGCCCAGAAACTGGAACAGGACTTTTGGAACTAAAAAACTGTCCCTTTTCCTCAATTGTAGCAAATCAGCCAAATAAAGATCTTTAGAAGCCAAGTAGCATACTTTAACATGAATTCATAACAAAGAAATAAGTTATCTGGACATTATTTTCCTATAGCAGCCTTCAGTTGCCATCACATTATTACTCCTAGAGACAGTTACTATTCTAAATTAACATTTTAAAAGCAATTGTTCAGGTTCTGAAACTTCCTTGAAGTCTTTCTGCCATTTAAAAACGCCAAAGTTATTTTCTTTCAGAGGCTTCCTCGTGAAATTGAATATTTAGTGACATTTTCCCTATGTGACCCAGTCTTCATACCATTAAATGCATATGCTGCACCCTACCAGTATCTCCCCAACTACCCAAAAGCTTTTTCATAAGTCTATGTTGAAATGTAAGGATTTTGAGAAAGTCAAAATACAGTATGAGGTGTTTCCTTAATGCCCCCATTTTTCTTTTGAGATATTCCATAGAATCACAGAATGTTAAATAGTCCCATCGTCCTGCTTTCTGCCCTTTCATTGCATGTATCTCAGAGGAGTTGTCTCCACCTTTCCTATCAAATATTAGGTAGCAAAAAGACTGCAAATAGATCTTTCCTCATCCTTCTTCTTATCAGGGTAAACAAAACAGCTGCCTTTGCCTCTCTCTGTAATGTCAGATGCTCTGGCCCCCTAAGCATCATAGTGGTCCAGTGAAAGGAACCTCTCTAAAGACCAAGAAGGGACCGAATCATTTATTTTTGAGATATTTTTACAATCAGACAGAGTACTTCTAGACAACTTTTTAAAAATAGAGCATAAATGAACATCTTTTCTTACCCTTCTGTGTGTTGTTATTCCCTCTTATTAAAATAAATAGCATTAAGAGTAAACTTGCAAGGTGACAGGGATAAGAGCATGAAAAATTCTCATTCCCTGGGTTCATCCTAATTAGCAAAAAGGCAAGAAGAGCTGTTGGCAATTTTTAAGTCAGATAACTCATGGCAACATCGCCAGTAATTCTCATTGCGACCCCTCGCTCTCGCATATGCGTGTGCGTGTCAGAGTGTGTGTGTTGAGCGGAGAGAGAGAAACTATGTGGAAGGACATTTTCTCCATCATTTGCTGTTACTTAAATTACTGAGATTACTAACAGAAGTATTTCAACAGCCCTAGTGAAAAGCATTAGACCATGATCAATAAAGATCTTCCTTCACATGGGAATAAGTTCACGTGCAGTTTATATCTCAAACTACCTCTAGTACAAAAGTGTCGTTATTTTTATACTTATTATTTTATTACTAAGTTTGCAAGAAGTCACCAAGAGGTGCTGAAATAGGAAGATAACAGGCATCAGCTGATCACACGCATGTAAAAACATTGCAGATAAAATAGGTAAGTGAAACATAAGATAAAATAGCAAGTGAAAAATGTGCTTTGTCTTCACAATTGAAAGACCGCTACCGGACAAAAAGTGGAGTCAGTACCACCGGATTACTTATATTTAGGGAGTCAGTATAGGTTAATACATCCTGAAACATATGACTGGCTTTTTACAGTGTTCCTTCTCTGAACGTAAGAGCCTTAAAACAATTTTCATAGCTTTGACTGTCAACAGGTCAAAGTTATTTTTTGTTACTGTTTTCTTACCCAATTCCCTATTACTGACAGCACGGTGACCACTTGTGGTGCTTTGTTTAACTGCAAATTCCAAAAGGAAAATGCTTGAAAATTACCTTGAATAGTCATACTAAATCAAAGAGCAAAACTTATTGTTATGGCTGTTTTGGAAGAATGAGAAGTCTCTTACCCAGTACAGCTATGGCTTCCGTCACTAAAGAATCTATTCTGTCTAGCTGATAACATATTAAAGATTATTTTTTTTCCTAACAGCTGTTTCACCTTTATTCTTAATTAGATTAAAAAAATCTCACATCTTAACTTTTTGCATTCAAACCTCTTCATACTCAAATGACGCAACCTCTCTCCCCGATAGTCTCCACAGACTACTGTATGACTTTATGAAGACAGATCTATTTTATTTCGGTTTTCTTTTGGCATACATCCAAAACAGCCTACAATTGTCAGCATCAGCACTGCAGTCAGATTTACAACTTACCTGCAATTGTTTCCCTTGATTCAGGTATTTACCCCACTGTGAATAACAACTTAGGTTTGCCACAGAACTCGGGGAGAAAAGCTTTTTTTTTTTTCCAGAAGACTTATAAAGATGCAAAGTCTTTTAATTCTGATGTGCTTTGGGATTAAACTTAATCAACAGCAGCAGTTAAGCAGTGAGAGCAAAGGGATAACAAGTAGCACAAAAAACTGCTCTCCAACATCTATTCTGTCTAATTTGGAGGCTACAATAAGCTACAGTATTGACTATATGACAGCTCTTTCCACAGAAATTGAGTCCCTATTGGTTTGAGCCTCCGTTTGGGAAGAAAACGTAACATATACAGCATAGCTTTGGTGATCAGCTGCTGTACAGCTGAAACGCATCAAACTTGAAAATGCTTTGTGAAGCTCAGGAAAAAGCCCAGCTGTCTCCGGAGCACAGGCTAAGAAAGCAGCTAGAGCACAGTCCAACACTCAAAAGTACTAAAAACTAAGCTGCCACAAATAAGAACTAACAACTAAGAACTAAAGCCACAACAAATTTGGAGGCATTATTCTGGAGTCACAGCCACGAATGGGTGCGATCATCCCCAAGGGGCCTAGCCCACCATTCAGGAGAAAAATAAGGGAGAACTTGGTGGGAATGCACCCAAGTATGCACAAACAGAGGTTTCATTGAGGGTTATAGTTCTGTCAAATCACTGTAAATGACAAAGACCAAAAGAACACGGAATTTCAGTGAATGTTTCATAGCTTTCACATAGGACTCATGGAAACCAAAATAGTTTTTCACTTATTACATTATAATTCTTTTGTAATACACAAAAGCAAAGTCCTATCCATACACTAAGTATGGTATCTGGAATGCAAGATGATGTCCCTTCTGCTTTGATTTCTATCAAAACACAGTATCCAGGTGTGAATCAAGAAAGGCCAAGACAAGCCCGTCTCCAAGCAGTTTGCAATACTTTACTAATTAGCTACTGCCAAGTCTGAATACATTTAAAGAAAAAAAACCAACTTCTGAAAGTGTAATCACTTCATAATAGCTCTTTGAAGATGAAAAATATTTAGGAAGATTTCAAATCTTAATAGAATTACAAGCCCCACTATAGTCATGCCTGCTAACCTTACTCACAGTAATGCAACAGTTTATTAGATCCTAGCCAGAGAGGATTATTAGAATTATTTTTTAAAAAGTTTTTAAATCCTTGTAATCCCAAGTATTTTCTTAAACTGTCCATCCGCAGGCTCTACAAGAGAAAAACTCTCTGTTTTGCTGAGTTCCTCCCAATAAAAAGACAACTCTGAGCTTTGAGAGCACAGGCTATCTAATTAGAAACAGAAAAGACGCAAAAAAGTGAATCTCCTAGTCCATTGAGCTGATGAATGCCAGAGACAGCAAAAGAGCCTTCAAAATTGTTTCTTCTGATTCCCATTTATTTGACTGGACCATGCTGTCTCCTAAATATAACCATTACCACTTGTGTATGTATTGCAAAATTAAAACTAAATGTTTACAGGGATGTGAGACCACCACAGAATTTCAGGATAAGGATTTTGCAAACAAACCTGAGCTTTTAAATGTATTTTTTAAAAGCATATTTGGAAAATGCTTTAGGAAGTAATATGAAACAGTGGCAGATACTGTTTATGCTATATTAAAAAAATAATATTGCATTTCTGGGATCAAGGAATTTTTTTAAAAAAAACAAATGTATCTTGGTTAATTATTTCCTGTTTTATCAGTTGCATCAACAGATATTAAAAGATTCCATTTCCAGGTGGTATTACAACTTACAATTTATATTTTAAAGCAATACCTGTTATTGTTTATTACTATGATTCACTCATTCAGTAAAGCTGTATAGCATTTCCTTACTGATTATGTTTCTAAAATAAATCACTACTACTATAAGACATAAGTTTATGTCTTATAAAGTTTTGCAAGAAAGTATAAAGGAACTTTTTCTAGTTATCACATCTCTAAAATAAAAAAAAATTACAAATCACACATTCATATATGGCCCAGACGTGGCCATGCATGCTTTGAATAATGCAACATAGTAAAAAATTTATATGGTCACACTCCATGAATAATATGGCCATAACAAGTGATGACAATCTTAACACCCTCCAACNCCCCCCCCCCCCCACCCCGGAAAGTTATTGAAAGGGAAGAAAAAACAAGCAGTAGTGCAGTCATAAAAAACCTTCAAAAGGCTGACACACCAAGCATAGTCTTTCATGCAGAAATTACCTCTACAAGTACAGTTTTGAACTTTTAATGTGTTGTTGTTAGTCTTAATTTGTGTCGTGGTTGCATCCAGATGTCCAAGAAGATATCCTAAATCTTATATTAGCTTGTCTAATAATGAATTAGCTCTCTCTCAGCCCATATATCCTTAGATTATCACTGCTACATCCCAGCTAGGACCCCCTAGACAAATACAATCCTGTCCCAAAATATAAGACACTCAACACACAAAGCCTAGAAGGCAATATTATCCCAGTTTGATAATTCAGAAACTGTGATACAGGGACACTAAGCCTTACAGCAGCAAAACACACAAAAAAAACATTAGTGCTATTGACTTGCTCTTCCTACAAATACTTGAAGAAAAATAGTCAATAAGTGATTTATTTTTTAAGGTCATGCATGAAGCCACCTGCAGAGTTATGGAGTGCTGCATAGATCCACAGTCCAAGTCTTATGTCCTATGCTCAAAACTGTCTTCCCCACACTGTTAAACTTCAACATATTCACTTTAGATATGAATTTCTGGGCTCAGTTACCTTCTCAGAGCCCACAACAGTGAACAGTACTCAGTACAATTACACGCAACATTACTGCAAAGCAGAACTACACTTTCATCTTCAAAGATCCAACTTGCACACCTTTGATTCACAAGATTTCATTATTTTTTTCTAAATGGACATCACAGATATGGCAATGAAATTCTCTTTAGTTACAGCTCTCATTTACTTATCTGTACAGTACTAAATAGCCCCACTGAAGATGTGAAACTGGTTACTGTTCTTTTACACAGCAATTATTAACCCATCAGCTGTAAAATACTTGATCATCAAGAATAATGAGATTTTATCTCATTTAAGTTGTGCTTTTCCTAGATTTACTAGCTGGAAATGGAGATGAAACATGTAAAGTCTCTATTTAAATTGCTTATAAGACGAGCCAAGCAGTGTTCACTTTTTTAGAAACAACTGCATGTTAGAAAATTACTATACTAAACCTTAAACAAGGATATAAACATATTTATTTCAAGTATTTGTCTCTTGGGAGTAGCAAATTACCTTTCTCAAAGCATAGTGAGAATTAACTCTTCCAAGAACCTAGATTAGGACAAAATGGATTAGATAGATTATTCCTGCACTTCTGCTTTCATTAAAATATACTGCCACATCATCGCCTCTAGTTGGTATGCTCGTGATTCAGCTGGCAGAGTTGTGCTAACACACAACATAAAACTATCATGAAAATAAATGCAAAACTATCAACTTTGGTAAACAAAGAAAGCACACAGTTTATAACCTTGGGGTTGGTTTTTTTCTTCCTTTATCCCTTTTGAAAGCAACCACATTTATCACATTCATGGCGCACATGATTTTAAATGATGCCAGGTTCTGCATGGATACGCGAACAGAAGTTCACAGTCTGTTCCGAAACATCTGTTTGGGAAGGGTTTTTTTTCTTTCCAAAAGGTCTTCCATGTTTTTTTGGTGACTATCAGTATTCACTGAAGGAAAAACTCTCTGGTTAAACAAATACAATACAAAACAACAGCACTATGAAAAATCCTGTAGCAACCCCACGCACCTGTATGGGTTAGGGGTTGACCTGCTGGGAAGCAGCTCTGCATAAAGGGACCTGGGAGTACTGGTGGACAACAGGATGACCACGAGCCAGCAATGTGCCCTTG
>RSEF01000013.1:20661587-20680183 GCA_003993805.1 Himantopus leucocephalus
CCAAGTGAAAGATCCTACATCTGGGTCGGGGCAATCCCAAGCATGGATGCTGGCCAGACAATGAGTAGATTGAGAGCAGCCCTGAGGAGAAGGACCTGGGTGTATTGGTGGATGAAAAACTGACTATGAACCGGCAATTGTGCTTGCAGCCCAGAAAGCCAACTGAATCCTGCGCTGCATCAAAAGAAGTGTGGCCAGCAGGTCAACAGGGGTGATTCTGCCCCTCTACTCTGCTCTCATGAGACCCCACCTGGAGTACTGTGTCCAGCTCTGGGGTCCTTAGCACAGGAAAGACATGGACTTGTTGGAGCGGGTCCAGAGGAGGGCCACAAAAATGATGAGAGGGCTGGAGCACCTCTCCTATGAGGACAGGCTGAAAGAGTCGGGGTTGTTCAGCTGGGAGAAGAGAAGGCTCCAGGGAGACCTTACAGCAGCCTCCCAGTACTTAAAGAGAGCCTACATGAAAGATGGGGAAGGACCCTTTATCTCAGATTGTAGTGAGTGAATAAGGGGGAATGACTTTAAACTGGGAGAGAGTAGATTTAGATTAGATATTAGGAAGAAATTATTTACTGTAGGGCTGCTATGAGGCAGGAACGGGTTGTCCAGAGGAGTTGTAGATGCTCCTTCCCTCAAAGTGCTCAAGGCGAGGTTGGTTGAGGCTTTGAGCAACCTGGTGTAGTGGAAGGTATTCCTGGCCATAGCAGAGAGATTGGAACTAGATGATCTTTAAGGTCCCTTCAACTTTAACCATTCCACAATTCTATGATTCTATGATCATCCAAGGGGAAATGGTTAGCAACCTGCTACACCACTTAGTTGCACACAAATCTATAGGGCTGGATGGTATCCACCCAAGGATACTGAGGGAGCTGGTGGAATTACTCACTGAGCCACCTTCAATAATTTATCAGCAGTTCAAGCTAACCAGGGAGGTCCCAGTTGACTGGAGGTTAGTAAATGTGATGCCCATCTACAAGAAAGGCCAGAAGGAGGATCTGGGAAATGACAGGCCTGTCAGTCTGACCTCAGTGCTGGGGAAGGTTATGGAGCAGATCATCTTGGCTTATGTGGCACATGGCACGTGCAGAACAACCAGGTTATCAGGCCTAGTCAGCATGGGTTCATGAAAGTCAGGTCCTGGTTAACTAACCTGATCTCCTTCTGTGACAAGATTATCCATTCAGTCGATGAGGGAAAGGCTGTGGATGTTGTTTACCTGAACATTAGTAGATCCTTTGACACTGTTTTCCACAGCATTCTCCAGGAGAAACTGGCTGCTCATGGCTTGGACAGGCATACTCTTCACTGGGTAAACCTGGCTGGATGGCCAGGCCTAAAGTGTTGTGGTAAATGGAATGAATCCAGTTGGGGTTTTAACACAAGTGGTCCACAGGGCTCAGTACTGGGGCCAGCTCACTTTAATATCTTTATCAATGACCTGGATGAGGGGATTGAGTGCACCCTCAATAAATTTGTGGGTGACACCAAGTTGGGTAAGAGTATTGATATGCTTGAGGGCAGAAAGGCTCTTCAGACATATCTGGACAGGCTGGATTGATGGGCTGAGGCCAATGGTATAAGTTTCGACAAGGCTAAGTGCCAGATCCTTCACTTGGGTCACAACAACCTCATGAAATTCAACAGGCTTGGAGAAGAGTGGCTGGAAAGCTGCCTGGTGGAAAAGGAGCCAGCGGTTGGCAGCTGGCTGAATATGAGCCAGCAGTGTGCCCAGGTGGTCAAGAAGGCCAGTAGCATCCTCGCCTGTATCAGAAATACTGTGGCCAGCAGGACTACGGAAGTGGTTGGCCCTTTGTACTCAGGACTGGTGAGACCACACCTCAAATACAGTGTTCAGTTTTGGGCCCTTCACGACAAGAAAGACATTGAGGTACTGGAGTGCATCCAAAGAAGAGCAGCTAAGCTCGTGAATTGTCTCGAGCACAAGTCTTCTGAGGAGCAGCTGAGGGAACTGGTGTTGTTTAGCCTGGAGAAAAGGCAGCTAAGGGGAGACCTTATGGCTCTCTATAACTACCTGAAAGGAGGTTGTAGCAAGGTGGGGGCCATTCTCTTTTCCCAAGTAACAAGTGATAGAACAAGAAGAAATGTCCTCAAGTTGTGCCAGGGGACATTTAGATTGGATATTAGGAAAAATTTCTTTAATGAAAGGGTTGTCAAGCACTGGACCAGGCTGTCCAAGGAAGTGGTTGAGTCACCATAGAATCATAGAGTAGTTTGGGTTGGAAGGGACCTTTAAAGGTCATCTAGTCCAGCTGCCTTCAGTGAGCAGGGACATCTTCTGCTAGATAGCTTGCTCAGAGCCCCATCCAACCTAACCTTGAATGTTTCCAGGGATGGCGCATCTACCACCTCTCTGAGAAACCTGTTCCAGTGTTTCACCACCCTCATTGTAAAAAATTTCTTCCTTATAGCTAGTCTAAATCTACCCTCTTTTAGTTTAAAACTGTTACCCCTTGTCCTGTCACAACAGGGCCCACTAAAAATTTGTCCCCATCTTTGTTATAAGCCCTGATTAAGTACTGAAAGGCCTCAATAAGGTCTCCCCAGATCCTTCTCTTCTCCAGGCTGAATAACCCCAGCTCTCTTAGCCTTTCCTCATAGGAGAGGCGCTCCAGCCCTCTGATCATCCCTGCAGGTATTCAAAAGACACGTAGATGTGGTGCTTAGGGACATAGTTTAGTGGTGGACTTGGTAGTGTTAGGTTTATGGTTGGACTTGATGATCTTAAGGGTCTTTTCCAACCTAAACGATTTTATGATCTCAATCAAAGCCAGCAACATTTCAGCTGTCTTAATGCTGAATTAGAACAGGTTACATTTATTAACTAGATTGATAAATGCAAGTTAGGCCTTCACCTATACTACGTATAGCAATGCTAGTTCTGGTGTTTTCCCATTGCCTGCTAAGCAATTGCCAGGAGGATCACTGGAAGGCACTTACTGTCTGATAAACTGACTGCAGAGAGGGGCTTGCGCTTAGGGGAATCCTTCTGTACTCTTTTGTTCTGCTGTTCCTCAGTCCCTCACTCATCAAAGAAAGTTTAGACATTTTATGTGCAAGGATTCGGTTTTCTGAGTTGCATCGGGTCCTAAACTGCAGGTATCAGACAGAAATAGGCTCAGTGATTGTCACTGGTTTGAGATTAGGCCCTTAATTGGAAATAGAATCATGCGTATAGATTTGCAATCAGAAACCTACTGAAATAAAACTGTTTTCATCAGTTACATCTCCTCCCTGTCAAATAAGTAACTCTGAGAGTGACAAGAGCTATGGTTTGTGTTCTTCACAATTTTGTGAGCACTGTATGTTAACCTATTTCAGAAGAACAGTGTTTTTTTATTCCATTCACAGATTTAAACCTAATGTCTGAATACTAAAAAAACACCCCAGTTCCATGCTACATTTTTTCATCATTTTATTTAGAAGGCAGATTAACTGATTAATAGAAATCTAAATTGCATTTCCCCTCTCAAATTAACTGAATAAATATATATTGTTTTAGAAGTGCAAGTTTTGATTAATTCTACTTTATCCTGTAGAACGATGAAAGTCCTTGAATGCACTGTGCAGAAGCCTCACCAGAATGACACACCATTTTAATATTCTGGCAAATATTTAGAATTATTTTTAACAAAAGACAAACTATTTAATGATCATATGGTAAATGCAATTTATAAATTTTTGCAATAATGTAGATCCTTAAGATTATTGTACTTTTTGCTAGCCAAGTATCTTATTCATTAAAATTCGTTATGTTGTGGCTCTATTCAAATGGACAGTAGAAGCTATACTTACATACTTTTTTATACAACATTTTAAAAAATGGAAGGCAAGCTCCTTGAAGAAAAATTATTTATAAGTGAGTATAGTTAAAGAATCCTGTATCAACCTTATCAGTCTAAGCAAATTGAATTATTTTCCCATGGGTTTTCAAAGCCTTCATTTCTGGTTATCCGCTTGAGGACTAGTTACAGCTTTTAGTAAAATTGTACACTTACTTCCACAGTCTTCTCTCTGATGTTCTAGGTGAGACAAAGATACCTGCCTGTATCAGTGCATCTGGCATGGGATCAATACCCTCTCCCTTCTGTGACATAAACTGTGATTTTGAACTTGTTCTGTTCCACACGTGTCTTTTTCCTGACTATTTGAAAGACTGTTTTTTTCCTTTTTTTTTTGTTAAATCAATTAGCCTAATTAGTCACTTGACCAAATAGATTTAAAACTCATGTTCTCTTGGAACTTCACAAAGCATGGAAAGATCTGATATCTTTTCTGTAATCTAACTGAAGTGCTTGTCATTGTTGTGTTGGGCAATTGCATTGTATCCACTGACTAATGAAAGTAGAGCAGTTGTGGTGACATAATGAAACTTAAACAAATCGTTCAGAGAAACTAGCATTTAGGGTCCCAGTCCAACAAAACAGTTCAGCACTTAGTCAAGAGAGAGTATCCTTTTATTTATTCATGAGAACAGACATTTCCTTTGTGTTTAAAGCACACATTTTCTGAAATGTTTTGCTTGTCTGGAGCAATAAGCATTACTTCTTTGCAAGAAGTAGTTCTGCAGTCCGTTTAGCTGGTTAAACCCTTGTACCCTTAAGTTTAAAACTAAAGTTTTTAGGAGTAGAACAGGAAAAAGCTGTGCAGGAAGGTGCAGTGTCAAATCATGAGTTTACTTAAGTAATGAGAAAGACATAATCAAAAACCATTTCCTAATTCTGCATAGGACAACTTCTGTTTAATCCATTTGAAATGCATCATTGCTATTACAAACTCAAGATTCTGTCTGGCCAATATAAAATAGCAATACTGGGTTTGTTCCTTTTTGTGTATTGGCAGATGCCCAATTATTTGCTCTGCAGTTGCACAAAGACAGGATTACATGTTGCCTTTATTCAGAGGGACAAACAAAAGATGAAGCTTTTTAAACATTCTCCAATTTTCATGCATCAAAACATTAGTTTCAATGTAGCTCAAATTGTATTAAGTAATCCAAGCAGCAATCTAAAGAGCTGAACTTTGAAAAGGTAACTCTCTCCAAATAAATTTTTGAAATTCTCAAGTAAAAATTCCTTAAACAGAGTATTATGGCAGTAGCTTCAAGTGATTCATGTCAATTTCAGACAGAATTGTGTAACATAATACTTCACTCAACTTCTACTATTAGTAAGTTTACCCTTTTCTAGTACTTACTCACACAAGTCATCTGTCTGCGTGTTTCTGGATTTTTCTTGCATGTTCCATGCAAACATTAGCATATTCTTTTGTAACAGAAAGACACAGAATAAACTAGGCAGCAGAGGAGTTTTCTTCAAACACCAGACTAGGAAGTAAAATAGATCATCAGAAGAAAACTGTTATGCCCATGATAAGAGCCAAATGTCCTTATAACTACCCAAGCTAAAATGCTTGCACATGCCATAAGCGGCATTCCAGTCTCTGCAACCACAGCAGCTCTGAAAACCATGCAAACCTTGGGCTAAGAGGATGCTGTCTCTTGCTCCACTCTGAAGCCAGGCACCTAATAACACCCAGGTAGGCCAAACTTAAGATACCGGTTCTTTGAAAGATAAGCAAGGTCAAGAGTGTCTGCCTAGGGTCTCTGGCAGATAACCCTTAATTGTCCATACCAATTGTATTTGGTCATTAACATCACAGTTTCACACAGGACAAGACACATTACTACCATGTCCTGACACTTCAACCTCCAAAGCAAAACTTTGGTATTTGATTGGGAAGAAGTATTTGTTTGGGACAGAAAGTCTCAGAAAGCCAGCACCGGAGGAGATTTGTTGTTCTTCTCTTCAGCTGTAAGATACATTTTTTGAATGTCTTCAAGAAACCAAGTGGCAGGGAGGCAGGTGATTTCTTGCATGCACCCACTCTGGTGCAGCAATGCAGCTGTGACACCTTCCGCTCCCCCAAAGTGTCAGGGCTGGGCTGAGGAGGCTGTGGTTACCCTGGGACTCAAACAGGCAACTCTCACAATGGAAGGAAACATCTTTTACAGCAGAACCATGCTACAAAAAGCCATCAGCAAGGGCACTACCAGCCCAAGCATTGATCTTCATGGGGGACAGTGACAAAGTCATTTAGAGTGTGCGATGAGGACCAAGGCTGTCCTCTTTTCTAATTTCTCCTTGGTTCACCTTTGCAGAAGACTCTTCAAAGTTTAGTATGCAACTGCACTGGACACTGAAATGTCTTCCTGAACCGCTCCCCTTTCCTGAGAAGCTGTCTTTGCATTGAAAATACAAAAGCCAAACAAGACAGCAAGGAGGTCAAATATAGGCCACATGACACTTTACCAGTAAAAAAGCAGTGAAATAAGTGAAGAATATAAGGGCCATCTGCAATCATGGGACAAAACCTGACCAGTTTTTTGCTGTTTTTTCTTCCAGGAATCAGCCAAGTCACGCTGTAACTATTCAGACACTGCCTGCAACAAGGCACTGCTTGAAGAGACATGCATGGACTGCATATGGCCACACACCACTGTGCATTGCAGGCTATGCTATGCGCACAAATGAAAATCTTTCTGTTTAACTTTCCTCCCCCCTACATGCATCTGTGCATCTGCACATTCTGGCTCTAGGTTCTGTTGCTTGTTAGGAAAAACAGTGGCTGCACAGGTGACAGGCTGCTGGCGGCAGAATAGCAAAGAACACACAATGAGATGCCACCTGCAGCTGAGGGGGGGAAATTAAGCACATTTGCATGTGACACAGGACACTGAAGCATTCTGAAGAGCCATGGCTGGCCAGGCACTTAGGTCGCTGGCTCCTCCATTCATCACCTGCAGATTTATCCTTACTAGCCAGTAACTGTATAAAAGGAAGTGTGGACTTACTGGATCTGGTAGGAGAGAAGACCAGGAAACAGGTGCTCACTCAAGCTGAAGACTAAACAGAGGAGAGAGTCCCAGAACGAATTACGGAATCCTGCATAATCATCCTCTGGAGAAGATCCCTCTGCAGTACTGGAGACCTCTTACTTGGTAACTGCCCTTATGCCACAGCAGTATTACAGTTAAATCACCAGCCCCTGAGGTCTGGGAAGGGTGCCTAGGCTGAAGTACAAGGTAGAAGTGTTACCGACAGGAGGCTGTGTGTGGCAGCAACTGTGTGTTGGAAAAGTCCCACTGTCCCACGTGAGGAGCCCAGAGCTACTCATGCAGATGTACTGGAGGGCCCTGGAAGTACCAGCTGAAGCTGAGGTATCTGCCCATTCCCCAGTCTCTTGCTGAGACTTTCACATTGTCTCTAGGAGTAAAGGTGAAGGCAGTGTGGGTGGTCATGAAACTGTGCTGCACAACCACCCCACAGCAACATGACAACTTAAGTACCACCTCCCAAGCACCAGTGAAAATGAGCTGCACACAACCAAAGCGTTTCTTAGCTCCCACAAAAAATATTGGGAAGGCAGGGGTGGGGGGCACGCTTCCACACTGCTACTTTCCCCAAACTGCCCCACCATATCAAGTGGCCCCAAGCATATTCACCAGTCTCATCCAGATACTTTCAAACCTGGATGCAAACATCAGCTGCCACCTCTTTGTTTCACAAGGCTACATCCAAGTGGTCCTAGAGTGACTGGAGGTGTAACCACACACACAGCTGACAAGCTGCGAGCAAGGCTGGTAAAACTGAACGTTAATGCAATTCCAGACTACGCAAGCAAGCAAGCTGACCCACAGGTCACAGGTTACAGATATCCGGTGTTCTGTACAAAGAGGTAGTAAAAGCCTCTTATAGGACTAGAGCCAAAATATCTCTCTGGCTGCCCTCCTATCAGGCAGCTATTGAAATATAAATAATACTTTTAAAACTGAGAAAGAAAACAGCTAGCGTATTAGGAGAGGAAAACAAAAGTGGTGCTTGCCCCAGTACATCAAATCTAGTAAAAGCTCTTTGAAAGAAGATACAAAATAATGAAAAAAAACCTGCATACATTTTCCCTAAATACTGCTGTGTTTTGTTGCTTTGAAATTACAGTGTATAGAAAACAGATATACTGAGATCGTATGTCTTACGGTGGACTGACTTTGCTGCAAACGTTGAAACTTAGTGGGGGGAAAAATGGGGAGCAGGAAGTTTGGAAACAGTTACATTAGATTATCATGAGGGATTTATTTTTGTAGTATTATTCATAAAGACTTCTAAGATATTTACTTTCTGGCTGTCACAGGATGTGCAGTTTGGCAGGGACTGCGAAACAGTCTACACTGCCTCTCTATTGCGTGGGCTTGACTTCTTTCTATTTTGTACTTATTCACAGTTTACCAGTGGAACTTGGACTGTTCAGCAGTCTTTACCATGCTGGTGAAATAAAGGTTTCTACTTGTCCTCTAATTGCATCTGTGTTTAAAGTTATACACTTTGTGCATTGATTTACTGACTTCCCACCCCCACCAGGATTTTGCCTCATGTTAGTTACATGCAGGCTCTGCTACTGATCCTCAGCAACAGTGATCATCAATAGAAGAGGTATTTCTTGTGTAAAGAACTACATAGTGAGTGATTGTGGCAGGTTCTGACAATAACTATGTAGTTACCTCTAGAACTATATTACGGCGAGTGCACTACAGAATGACCAGCTGTTCTGGAACAATGGGAAGCAGACCTCTATACTTTTAGTGACACATTTATTCTATCATTCCCTTCTTGGGAAGCATTAGTTTTGTAGCTAGATCTTCCAGTAAAAACTGGTTTCTAGTTTTATAAGTGTTTCTCCACAACTGGTGAAATAAACAAAAGCAACGTAACCAGACTTCCAGAGTCTGTACACAGCATGAAGGCTTGAGAAATTCAGCTGTTTTGTCCATTCAAATGATTTTTTAACTCTGAAACGTAATTATAGTGATTTCTAATATTTATGCTAATTTCCTGTTCCCCTCCCCTTAATATCAAGATAACAGGTTTCTCCTTAAAATAGCAGCCAACTCCATTAGTCACAAGGGAATAAAATCTCACTCTTGTATATGGCTTCCCCACTCTGCTAGCTTTGGGAAACGATGTATTTTGAAAACCAAAATCTAGAGTAATTCTAAAACAGAAAAACTTAAGATATTTTTATACCAATTTGATAAAGACATCCATTAAAACCACATAATCTTAATTTTTCCATCAGTTATCTCTGGTGACATATGAGTCATGTGCTTCAAGAAACACAACTGTGGCTGCAGAACTAAGGTCCAGTCCATGGCAGACTCTGCAGAAGGCTTCACATCTTCAATTTTCAATGACGAATGTCTAACTCTTTTCTTGGGGAAAACATATGCAAGTGGTTTTTCACACATTTCATGTTCTTCAGGACATAGGCTCCAGTAATAAAAATGAATCATTTGCTTGCTTTCTTTCCTGTTAATAACTCACCTTTTGTAATTCAATGTTTGTTTGCACTGAAATTGCAATGTGCTGCTACTGACTTGCCTAGATTTAATCCTGATGAATAAGAATGTAAAAGTACAATTAGGCTACATGCTAATGACCATATCAAATCCAAATCAATTAATAGTATTTATCTAATGCAAAGTGCCAAATGCCAATGCAACAATACTTACCAGCTTTTCAGTTTGTGTAGTGAATTGTTGTCATATCATGTATTACACTGTATTTAATCTTCTACCCCAAGCAGTTTTTCTTGTGAGAGTGTTAATAGATAATTCATCTCCTTGTAGCTTGGTTGCTCCTCCAACAGACCCAGTTTAGCCTCAATTTATCACTGAAACTGTGTCTAAAGCAGTTTATTTCTGGTACTGTCCTCAAGTTTCAAGGCTCATTATTCTGTGCAATGCTAAGCCACATAATTCCATGCTCAAATGGACAGACAATCAACTGTGATGATGAAACTTTTTTGATAGTAGGCTTCAAAGAAGCTATTAAATACACATTTGCATGATATAGGTCTTCCTGGTGAGATTTTCAATATTTGAGGGTAACTGGATGTACAGGAACCAAGCTTCAGTAACTTTTGGGTCTGAACCTCCTTGAACATAAAAAGATGATATTTTTGAGATTCTTTTTCACTAGGGTGACTTTTAAGTTGCTGATGGCCAAAATTTGTTAGTACAAATTCCTGAATTTCTGAAAAAAGATTTCCTTGTACATATGGTATAGATGGTATAGAAGTATGATTTATTCTTAAGCTTATTTTGATAATGAGCATGTAGCAATAGAATCACACATACAGCTTGATTCTATTAATTCTGACATTTTTTTAAAAAGTGCAAAACCTTCTGCTTTGTTTTTATTAATTTTAAGATTTTCTAATCTTAAAATTGGAAAGAGGAGAGATCTCCTCTCAGGGAGGAGATTCCTGATCCTGACAGAGATACAAATAAAAAAGTACAATTTGCTTAGTGTCAGTTCAACTGAAATTTTCACACAGCAACAAAAAAAAAAACCCTGCAAATATTTTACAAAAAGAGCAAAAGTTACAGCAGTGCTTTAGAATAGATATTTACCATATTTTACAGAAAAGAACCAATGCTTACTAAAAGAAATATTAGTTGCAATAGGATCATAAATTCCCCAATTTCAAGGGAATCAATACATTATCAAAAAAATAAACAATGAAAAATTGAAGAATGTTTTGACTTACCACAATAGTAGCCAAAATCAGCTTCAATACACATTTCTTATAGCTTTGTCTGTTAACTTTTACAGAAATACATTCTGGTGTACATATCAATATTAACTTCTAACAATATTACAGTGTTATGTGGTTTACAGCATTAGGTGGACTTTGCAGAATGCAGCTAACTCTTACTTTGTTAAGTGGGCATGCCTTACCTGCTTGGTAAATGTTCATTTTTTCATACTTATACCCAGTTACCTTTCAGATATATAAATTTTAAACATGATGCAGACTTCAGTCAGCAGAACAGTCAGTAAAATGCTCGGTTGAAATTTAAATATTTTTATGATTAAGGGAAGCATTTAAATACTGGTAATATAGACTTGACAATTCTGGCCATATGATGCCATCTGTTGAGTTACATCCAAATTTCCTATTTGTTGAGTCCTGTTCAACCCAGTAAATTGGCTGAAAAATAAGCCTACATATGCATTTGAATCAGACCACATTCATCCCTCCCTCTTGACTACGGCAATTTGAATTTCACATATTTTTAGCATGGAATTCAGCAATTCATGTTACCTTTTCCTATTAACTGTGCAGGAAAACATTACTGTCAGAGAAAGACATTGTCAGAGGTTAGGCAGAGCATGCTTTGTGCCTGAATAAATATTACTAAAACTCGTAACTTCAAAAGTTACAATCCAGCAGGATGAAAAGCATCACAGAGGTGCTGGGAAGAACATGATAACCTTCTCCCCTCAACAATGCACAGGTCAGTCAACAGTTATGGTGGTGCCCTAAACTCCTTAGCTGAGCTAAGGCTTCAGGAATAGCTGGAGGCAGACTTCGGGCTATCAGCTTGGCTTGTGTCATCCATGCCTGCATGAGCTATAAGGACCTGCAAAGCGCTCTCAGGTGGCACCTGGAAAATGGGATGTGGTGCAGAAATCCCTCAGCTGACTCTAAGCAAGACAGCTTCCACACGTGGCTGGTAGGTGCCACGCAGAAAGGCCACCCGAGGCCCACGGAGGCAGAGCAGCCGTGCCAGTATGACACCTCAGCACTGGTTATCATGGGAACAATGCTTCAGGGTGCCAGTCTCTTGCTTCTGCTGCCAGCTTCACCCCAGCTGGGTAGAGGATCTCTGCATGGAGTGGTGCTGGGCAGCACAAAAATGCCTTTGGCAGATTGTACTCAAGTTCAATATGGTCAGCTGATGGCCCAGATTTGTTTCCACCAAAATGAGCTGCAGACTTCTTGTAACATCTCTAGGGAGACACATAGTGCATGGTGGGTGATTTCATAGCTGGAGCTTCTCTCTCTGCTCCTGGCATGCTGCAGTTTCAACACACAGGTGTGTGAAGCTGGTGGACTGGCATCTCTGTCACAGGCCACCAGGTCCTGTGGTCTGCCAAAGGCTGATTATTTCCCCTAGCTTTCTGAACTGGCTGGGATAACAGAGCTATATGCAAATCATTGCAGATTCCTGCTTGGACACCCACAATTAGTCATTCCTGATGCAGTATTGTAAAAGACTTTTGGCAAATAAATTGTATTTTTGCTGGAATACTCACAAATTCCATGTCTTGAGTTCCAGCTGCTCTGAATGGTAGAAAGACTAGTAAGTTCACAACTTTACAAGACAGTTCAGCTCCGATTCTAATATACATAAATTTAGAAAACATTTACCTTCTATGTTTAGGAGGTGATCTGCCCAAAACATATCTCCAGTTTACCTAAACAAAGTTGAAGCACTGTACTGCTCATATGAAGGCTCAACAATGTTAGCAACTGCAATAAACCAAAATGTTGTTTAAATGATTCTTCCTGGCACTTGATCACTTTTTGGAACATGGTGCTTCTAGCATTTCATAGCTCAATCCGTCCTAAAGCATGCAAAATTTATTGCCAATGTTTTAACAACGGAAAAAAAACACCCTGGGACATCCCAATACTATACATTAGTAGGCAAGTGAGGCAAAAGTAAGTCTGTTTTGTTAGGTCAGAATTCCTAACACTTTAGCTTGATTTTCTGTGTTATGAGAAAGACTATGTATAAAGTATGTTACTTCACACAGGTTTTTGTTTGGGGTTTCATTTTTAGTTTATTTTTATTTCTGTTATAGCATGCACCTGGATGCAACAAGAAAGCTTCTGTGGCTTTAAAGACTTTTAGGTTTAACTTCAGATAAATTATTTATTTATATGCAGAGATACATTTTTATTTGCACTTATAATGACACAAAAATCATCTTCTCTAACCAAATGCCAAAGGACCACACATTGTCAATGAATCTGAGCAGAGATTACACTGCATCGTGTTAGAAAGAGTACTTATTTTTTTAACCTAGAATGTAGCTATTTAACTTTTAAAAGCAACTCCTGGTGATGATTTCACACCTCTCAACATTTTCCAGTAAAATTTACTTTGAATGTGCAGATTTGTAATTAATTGGAAGCTATAGGGACCCAACAGAAAATTCAGTAGCTTAGAACCTCAGTCAGCAAGTAGTAATATCTAGTGTATTTTGCTACTTGCATTCATTCTAGTTTATATTTTAAATTGTGATGGCAAACACAACATTACACTTAATTCCCTACAGCTTTTGCAATTCACAGAGTTTGTACTTTTTTTTTGACCATATCCCTATAGTTTTGTGATTTTTATGTTATTCCTCTTGCGTGTGCAAAAGAGTAGGCCTCTGCCATAACTCATGGCCTCATTCCATCCGGATACACAAATAGTGCCAAAATCATTTTCAAAATGACTGATTTCAGCCAACTTTAACTGAATGAGTTTAAGCAATGCAAAGCCCTCTTTGCTGAGTTTTATTTTCTATGGAAACTTCAAATTTAGAAAAATTAGGTATGAAGGAATGGGATTCATTGTCAATTTGCTGACTGACAGGGTCTGACCACGTTTATGTCAGCAGTGATTTGAAAGCATAATTCTGCTGCCGTGTTTGGTTTCGTCTACAATTATAATAGGGTTTTTCTACATGGAAATACTCCAGAAAAGAGTGAAGTTAATGCTTTATTTCACCACAGGTTAATCTCACTGTAAGGCATTTATTGAATCCCTGTGTAGATGCTTTAACTTGGAAGTCACATGGCTTCAGTTCAGCAGAGCTGAAATCTCTTAGGGATTAGGCTATAGTGACGGTTGCTTTCCTTCTGAATGAGAGAATTCACATGGAGCCTTAATAAGCTGTAACTTATTCATATTGACTTCACCCCTTTGGCTAATTTGTCCTACCTCCTCAAACAGAGTAGTCATCAATGTATTACAAATTATACTTCAGTACCAATGTTATTAGTCTGGTAACTGGCTGCTTCTCATTTGGAGGAAGCATGCTAATAGCAAGTATCAGGGAAAAAAAATACACAAGCCTGCTAAAGAAGTAATTACATATATGTCATGAAAGTAGTATATTTGTCTCCTCAAAAGTACCATGGACTCTGAATTATCTGGTGGCTTGTGATAGCCTATGAAAATTACAGATAAGCCGGGCGGGAAATAATCACCACCTGTTTTTTGTAATAGTTTTAAACAATAGCTTGTATCCGTATGTGGCAACCAGGTGAAATTATATACAGGGATCATTCTGCACCACTGAAAAATAGTAATTTATAAAAAGGGGAAAAAAACACAACATTACATAATTTCTCATAGAACAGACTTACATTGATTATATTTTACTGGTAAGAAAGATAACAGGAATATTCAGATGAAATATTGCATCATATAGCAAAACCAAATGCTTTCCTTTTTTTATTTCTAGTGCCTGCTTTGGCATTTGGAACTGTGTAATGTCTAGCCTTATTCTCTTTACAGGAGTTCAAACACATCTACAACCTATAATATAACAAGGAAATCAAACATGATGGAAAGTGATCCCCATCATCACTGCCATCTTCTGCTTTCTCAAGACAAATTCTGGGAACTGTCACCTTCATCATAATACTGCTCCCTTAGCAAAATAATGAGAAAAATTCCACATTTGCTCAAGGCAGGTAAGCTTCCAGAATGTGTCCTGCTTGTAAACTTTAGGAGTTAGTTTTGGCAGCTAAGGAAGGATCTGAAATGGTGACCCTGATCCCATGTTCTCACTTGTACCGCACACTGGAACCAGCAAGTAGCCCTGCCTCACCAGTGCAAGCTGACCCACCTGAGACATCATGTCTTCTATATGGACCAGGCTGCATCGCGTCAGGCACTTGATTAAAACCAGACCAACTGGAAATGAAAGCACCATCCGTGAGACCTAGTTGGTATCATTTGTGTTTATTCATCTGAAAAAACAACATCTGTTAGTAAGAGACAGAAATGTTCCTAACACCTCAGAAAGGGATTTCAGCTAGGGAATGCTGCTGGGTTTGAAGTATTATTCTCTTTTAGCCTTCTGCTAGTTTGCACTGAAATCTACACGCTCACTCTCTAAGCAAGGCTGAGAACTTACTGTTTGGGGCAATGCAAGAAAAACCTGTGAGCCTTGAAAACATACCAGACCACGTGTGGATGACTTACCTTTTATGACTTGTTGCAAGGTGCTAACCTCAGCAAATGACCATCGCCTTCCTCCAGGTTTGTGTCAGCCCAGCAGGTGAAAGCACCATACTAGCTCCTGATACTGCATTCAGCTGCTTCTGGTGCTCCAGAGGCAAAGCCATTTTGCTGTTGCTTAAAGGTCTCCACGCAAACCATGTATCAGTTTGTTCAGAATGTGTCCTCATTATGGGGAATACCTTTTTCTATATTTGGAGGGAAAGGTATTTGCTATGCAAGGACCCCATATGTTTTAAGGCTTATTGGCCATATAATTATTTCCTGTTTAGTAACTGCATCCAGGTACAGGCAGAGAACAACTGAAAACCCTATACCTGACACTATAATATGTAAATCTATTTACTTGCAGGCTCCAGAGTACTGCGTTTTTCTCTGCTACAGGCATATAAGTCACTAAGCAACAGTTAACACAGGTATACGGTTTTCATCCATTACAGAGAAGGGTGGGCACGTATCTCCTGCGAACAGCCACTGACTTCTAGCTATTAGTTTCTTTTTGACATGATCTCAGTCTCCAAAAAAAAATGATCGAACAGGAAAACAGTAGGGAAAAGAGGACATCATTGTTAGGTGTAATTATTTGTGTCTTTGAATGCACTGCTGATGGGAGTGAAACTCAAGTGGATTAAGAATGAACAACAATAGGAAGGAGAAATACAAGAACAGTATAAATTCCCTTAAGGGAACACATCACATTAAAATAATGATAAAAAAATGGAAATACTTGAATTGTTCAAATGATGGGAATGTCTACAGGGCAAATCTAGACCAGGATCCAATTGTTCTAGGCGGCGTACAGACATATGGTAAACACAAGCCTTTGTTCCAAAGAATTTGAAATTACATAAGAGAGAACAATACAGGTGGAAAGATACAGAACCTCTTTTTCCCACTAGAAATAAAAAAGGTTGGGCCTAGGGGAATCTATGGCGTGTGCAGATTGCTGTGGGTTCTCTGTCAGAGTTAGGGGCTAAAACTAGATTCCCAGACCTCTGCTGCCTTGACTAGAAGAGATTTCACACCTGTTGCTCTTCTAGCACTTTTCATGCCAATTATTGAATTACTCAGTTACTGCTTTTAAGAACTGTTCTTTACTCATATTTATTTTGTTGATTCACTAACAAAAGGCTACATCAGGTGTCCACGCAGTGGGGTACCAACAGTCACACAAAGAAGACCTCTAATTAACCATCTGAACACCCTCAGGCCAACAACATATTTCTGCAATGCACACGTATTTGTACACACTTACATGAAATTAGATGTGCTTGCTGAAGATTTTAAAGGAAAGTTGAAAGCAGTTAGTAAAAGATTTCAACACAACTGCCTTTCAGCCTGCTCACCCATCTCCTTTCAGCATCAGTGGTTTATATCTCCACATCAAATGCAGCCTCACAGCAACAAACACCAATGGACCTTGTCACAGAAAAGCCAGAGTGAAATGACTGCATTTTCCAAACTTAAACCTCCCCAGAAGAGGCATAATTGTCAAGATACTGCACTTAACTGTTAAAGGACCGCAGAGAGAGGGCAGCTCAGGAACCACACACAACTCTTCCCAAAAGCGATGAAGGCAGGAGATTAGGAAGGCTGCTCCTCATTTCAGGTCATCACAAGGCAGGATGGCACCTCTACCTGCTCTACACTACTCTCCCAGTGGCTGGGGGGTAGGCTCCACCCTGGCACATATGTCACTCGCTACCAGGAAAGGGTAGGCAGGAATCCTTTTCTTCCAAGGACAGTTATCTTTTGCAGTCTAAGAGGATCTGGAGGCCCTCATTCTTTAATCAAGAACCTGTCTGAGGTAGTACACAACAGTAAGGATCTGGCCTGAGCACCAGAAGAGACTGTGGTGGGTAGTACTGGGATTGCTCCCACAAAACAGAATTGATATTGATCACTGGAGGCAGCAGCAAAGAGGTGGTAGTAAGAAGTGTGCATGAAACTTCCCAAGGAGGAGTGAGTGACATTTGAGGGAACTTGGTCATCCTTCAGATCATGTGTCACTAGACAGCTGTGGTGATCTGAGTCCCTAGGTCACCTTTCAAGATCACAGCAGGAAGGAAAAAAAGGCTCTGGAAATCTGGCATTTAAGGACAGTTATACAAAATGGTGAGGGATTTAGAGGGTTTCCCTTTACAGTTTCTTCTCTACAAGAAGTCTAGTGATGCGGGAAATAAAATATGGATCTGGGGAAAATGTCTCTTTTGTACTCTCAAACCTTACCATGTACTCATGCAGAGTGAGGGAGAAGCAACATTTGTGTTGATACAACCTTTAATTACACATGATAAAATCCTGAAAGCTCAGCTTCAATATTGTGTGTTGTAGTGGATAAATTCAGTGTATCTACAATCTCCTATGTTAACAGCTATTAACATGAGATTAGGGATGATGGTGTGATCTAGACTTTTTCAGAGTATTTCAATAGCAAACAGAGATAAAAGAACTGAATAGAAAGACAAATCAAATTAGAAACAGTAGAGTGACACTGGAACAATTTTTTGTGGAAAAAAGAAGTCCTGTGCAAGTTTTTTTGAGCCTTTTAGCTTTTTTCTTCCTTTTGTTTTGTTGTTCTCATTCCAGTTTATTATTCGTTCAGCTCAGTTTGCTTCTGGTTCACTTAGTTTTGACATACGACTAAACAAAATTGCCAAGGGCACATAGATGATGGATGATACAATGATGACAGACTTATTTTCATTCCAATTCTAAATTCTTCTAAATAGGACATTTTTCTTTCTAAGTTCAACCTACTGCATGCATGAAAGTGGAGAAGTTCACCTGATGTGACTGTCTGGGAAGAAAAAGGAAGAGAAAACTGGACTACAGTTTTGCAGCCATATTATTTGTATATTTCGTCTCTAGGAGTCATCATCCCTCACAATATTGCAAAGAGACACGGTAAGTGCTTTTTCCTTCCGATGGGTTGCATGGCAGTCTTAATGATCTTCTTTCTCTGTCCAGGTCAGGAAGCAAAGAAAACCGCAGCAGAAACATCACAGGCTTGAATTTGCAGTTGCAGTAGCAAGCAGAACCCTGGAAATAAGTGGCACCTGGAGAGCAGGAACTGCAGCTCGGTGGGGCCAGCTGTTGTTGGTGAATATGAAGGAAAGACTGAAGAAGCAAACCCTGTTATTCATACCATACGGTTACTAAAGAAACTTTGGTGGTTCCCTAGTGTGTGTGTGCTACCTCTACCTGTGGTTGGTGGCACAGCTGCTGCAAAAGGAAAGGAAGGAAAACTTTGCCAAATACACCATAGAAAGTGAATTAGGCCAACTGTATCTTTTCCTTCATTTCAGTGACCTCTCCATACTAGGTCATGAAGAAGATACATTCCTTTGTTGGTGCCTTGCTTTTTGCATAATAAGGACCTCTTGCCTGTCCTGGTTTGAGGTAAAACAGGACCAATTTTGTTCAG
>RSEF01000013.1:20687124-20699588 GCA_003993805.1 Himantopus leucocephalus
GGTCCCTTCCAACCTCAACAATTCTATGATTCTATGAAATGATGTGAAAATAAAAAATACAGGGCAATGTAATATTTACAAAGTGCACAAGCCAGTGCTTTGTCACTCTAACACCAACCAAGGTACACAGTCAGCACTGGAGACTGTATGTTACCAGTAGAACGGGTTCCTCTTTATCATGATCTGGTTTGCAAAGATGTAAAAAGTTCCAATGTATGACCTCTCCCCATCCACTAGAAGGAAAGCGCATTCATGCGCACTTTATGAACCTTCTCTGCCATTTAATGCTAGGCTTTTCAAAATGCTTGCATTCTGTATCCACGTGTTTGTAATAAGGAATTGAAGTCTGTTTAATAACTCTAGACCCCACCGTCAGGCAAAAAAAAAGTAGGCAACATTCATTGCCTTAAGAATGCTCCCTTGCCAAGGGAAGACCTCCATCTTCTTTCACCGTATCTCCCCTGAATGCAAAAGAAGCTCAAATGCACATTTATAATAGTCTCATCTAACACTATCTGACTGGCCCTTACCCTCCACTTTAATGAGGGGAAGTGCACAGCTGGCTTCATCCACTTAAGGTTAAACAGACTACAGTAAAAAAAAAAATTAAAGAAGAGAAAAGCAAATGGCAGTTATATCAAGAAAAAGATGTTACTACCAGATGTCTTTTCCTGATCTACACAGACCTACTCTCAAAACCTATCTGTTCAAGATGGTACAGCATATTAGTATATATGACAACTAGATGCTCCATCAGATGTCTGCTAGCATCCCACTATTTAAAACATAATTACTTAACTCACTAGTTCATCAAGCAACCAGGAAGACTGCTTTTGCTATATCTGCAATCAACACAACCCAGTGGATGGTGGCTGTTGGGTATGTTCCAGGAGGGGAAGATAGTCCAAGACAGTCATTTTAAAGCACAATGGACAGAGCCATTATGCATTAGGTTAGTTTCACGCAAACAGAAAAAAAATTACAATATGTTAAGAACCCCAAACTGAAACCCAGGTGCATGAGAGATACTAAAGATCTGAATTCTGTGAGCTGTCACTGGGTGTTCTTCAACAGAAAAGATATCCCTCCACCTGGGACACAAAAACATTAAAAATGCCATAGCAGATGAAAGATACAAGAAAGAAGCCTCAAAAAGAACAAGAACAAATGTCAGAAATCAGACACTTAAATAAGCTTAGAGTAAGAACATTTTTTATGCTGACTGCTAGTCAGATGAGACCTGGAACCACGAACAAAAAAAATAATAATAGTTTCTTAAGCTACAGTTACCCTTTTTCATTCTTACTCTGGACAGAATAGGAGACTTGGTAAGCAGTCAAATGCTTCTCAAGTCACATCTGTTTATAATTCTTAAAAAAAAAATCAAAATAGACAACATATACCAAAGTATTTTTCATACATCTAAAACAAACTAAAAACCAAACCAAACCAAAAAGATGAACAAGTAAATAAAGCTTTACAATTACCAAGTTGTATGGACTAATGATTGCTGGTACCCCTACATCTGAAAAACACTGTACTTGCTTCTTATTTTAGATTCACACATCACCAGCTTTCCTTCTGACTCAGGAAAGCAGGAGAGTGTGGATTCTGCGTGGATTAACATCACTTCCCTAAATCACTCATAGGAAAAAGTCATCTCTATTTAACCCTTCCATCTTGGGCAAGAGAGAGAGGATTTACATTTTCAACTAAGCAACCCTACAACTTGTTTAGTTTGCCAAGATGCACAATCCAAAGCCTGCCCTCCCCCCGAGTAACAGTCATTTCTTTCAGAACAGGTTAAACTGGCTTTAAGAAAGGCCAGTGTAATGTCAAAAAGTAAATGATCTGGACAAGGAGACTGAATGCACCCTCAGTAAGTTTGCAGACGACATAAGGTTGGGTGGGAGTGTTGACCTGCTTGAGGGTAGGAGGGCTCTACAGAGGGATCTGGACAGGCTGGATCGATGGGCCAAAGCCGATGGCATGAGCTTCAACAAGGCCAAGTGCTGGGCCCTGCACTTGGGTCACAACAACCCCATGCAGTGCTACAGGCTTGGGGTGGAGTAGCTGGAAAGCTGCCTGGCAGAAAATGACCTGGGGCTGTTGGTCGACAGCCGGCTGAATATGAGCTAGCCAGTGTGCCCAGGTGGCCAAGACAACCAATGGCATCCTGACTTGGATCAGAAACAGTGTAGCCAGCAGGACTAGGGAAGCGATTGTCCCACTGTACACAGCACTGGTGAGGCCCCACCTCAAACACTGTGTTCAGTTTTGGGCCCCTCACTACAAGAAAGACATTGAGGTGCTGGAGCACATCCAAAGAAGAGCAACAAAGCTGTTGAAGGGTCTGGAGGACAAGTCTTATGAGGAGCAGCTGAGGGAACTGGAGTTATTTAGCCTGGAGAAAAGGAGGCTGAGGGGAGACCTTATTGCTCCCTACAACCACCCGAAAGGAGGTTGTAGTGAGGTGGGGGTCAGTCTCCCAGGTAACAAATGACAGGACAAGAGGAAACAGCCTCAAGTTGCACCAAGGGAGGTTTCAATTGGATATTTGCAAAAATGTCTTCACTGAAAGGGTTGTTAAGCATTGGAACAGGCTGCCCAGGGAAGTGGTTGAGTCACCATCCCTGGAAGTGTGTAAAAGATGTGTAGATGTTGCACTTAGGGACATGGTTTAGTGGTGGACTTCAGAGTATTAGGTTTGTGGTTGGACTCAAGGATCTTAAGGGTCTTTCCCAACATAAATGACTCTATGATTAATAAGAAATGTGCATTAAGAATCACATAAGATACTACTCTCCCACTGGATAACTTACCATCTTTGTTCAGCCATTGTTTTCTTTGTCTGTAGAGGAGAAGTTTATTGTGGACATATGGCAAAAGAAACTTGACACACCAGCTCTCCACACCAAGCTTGTTTTCTACCAGGACGATAGGGCTTCGGTTATACCTGGCTTCAGGGCACGGTATTAATCCAATTTCATCTCTTAAAAAAAAAAAAACCAGAAAGAAATATAATTAAACCTATTTCCATAGGTGCTAATTATTTTTCTCAATAGAGCAGACTGGCAATACTTCCCACACAGTCAGTCCATCATCTTTTTCCCTGTTTTTCCTGAAATCCGTACTCATTATCCTCAATTCACCTTGATTCTTGCCGGACTGCAGGTACTATAAAAAGCATTTTCAGAAAGCCAGTCTCTGCAGAACTCTTGCAGTATATTAACTTGGCAAATAAATGATTCAAACACATTTAAAGGCATGAACAAAGATTTAAGTTGAGCAAAAAAAGTAAATGCATTTTACCTCTGTACAATTTATTCAGACACAACTCAAAAGCCAGTTATGGTTTTGAGTTAAGATTAGTTCCTCAGTGCTGTATGGGTAGAAAACCAGAAATATTTTAAGACTTGCTGAAGACTCTGGAAGTAATAGCCATGATTAGATATTCCAGCATGAATTCCAAATCCTTTAAATGTTCTCTAGGAAGACTCATTCTGGTGATTCTGGCTCTTCTCACGTTAAGATAATTGGAAGAGTTTTATTAGATTTTTCCAAAAGATCCTAAGTGAGGAAGGTGCCTTTTTTTGTATTTTTAGATTATCATTTAAGCGGTTTAACCCAGCTGAATTAACACAAGTAACCCTTGCTTTGTGATGGAGATGCAACGGAGCTGTAACTGCTACTGCAAGGGAAACAAAACCTGTTAACCAGTACAGGCACCTAACTGACCCAAAGCTTCCCAGGTGTGCCCTGTAGCAGTGTGACCAGGTGCTCCAAAACCAAAGATCATGCAAAAGAAAATCACATAGACAGCAATGTGCATGTTTCTACATGTCCCATTTTTTCCTTCTCCTAGGCAAGGCAGCCTGCTGAACAGGGGGAAGATTTGAGACAGAGAGGCCAATCTGATTAAGTGGCAACTTTGTATGAGAGGTTTTAATCAAGCCTTTAAAAAAAAAATAAATAGTGATGATCACAAAAATTCACACCAGCAAACAAAGCAGAAGAGACTCATCTGTTTAGTTTCAAAGGGTCATAACCTGTTTTGCTTTCTCCTCATCTTTCTCCAGCATGTAGAGATGCTAGAAGAGCAGCTTTAATAGCTTCTTTAAAAAAAAAAAGTTGTCAAGCATTCACACTTATTTGGACAAAAAGCAATGTTATTTTATACTTTCCATTATGCATGATTTCTCCACCAACACGAATTTAGTGGAAAATTTTGTTGCTGAGGAGGGAGATCCTCAGATCTCAGGCAGGAAAAAANGAAAAAAAAAAAAAAAATCTCGTGATGTCAGATAGAAAGTGAATTCTCCACCTTAAATTTTCTCAATACAAGGTCTACAGATACACTTCAAGTGTAAACCCCACAACCTCAACTCAATTATCATGAACTAATTTTGTTACTGGGCAATCTGAGTGCACCGATTTAGTTCTGTGTCCTCAGTGGATTATTACTAATGTAATAAAAAGTGACAGGATGTGCTTGTTTAAGAATATATTTGCTTATTCAGAAAATTGATTTGATCTTCCATACATCACAACATACATCAAAAGCCAAAAAGAGCACAAGTAACTCAAGGCAAGATATTTGCAAATCACTTGCCTCTGTCTCCAAACACACACACAAGTCCCTTACCCATCCCTGGTCATCTGAGAACAGAGAGAGGAAAACCAGCATTTTCCTACCCCACCAACTGCAAGCCATGGGTACCAAAGCAAGATCCTCATCCCTGCTGCTCCACTCAATACAAGTGAAGCTCTTCAGGAAGCTAGTCAGATTAGTCTGCTTCTTCCAACATGATATCTTATAGCCTGAAGTCTGTACTTACTGCTGGCTCCTTTCCTTTATGAATGTTAAACCCAGTCCTTGGCCAAACTTTGCCTGACCTTGCATATAAGGACATACAGGTTGCCACCCACAATGAAGATGCAGTCATCCACAGCTTTGCTAATTAACTCCATGAATTACAAGAATTTCCCAGCTGTTGCTTACAAACAGTACACCAAAGGTAAACAGCAAGGAGAGAAAAAAAACCCCAACAACATACATCCACACCTTCACTTCTTACCAAATACAAAAAGTCTGACTCAGGTGAGCTAAGTTTCACAACACTGCTTTAAACATGCCAAAATGACAGACAGATAGGGTTTGCATAGAGCTAAGTCAGCCTGAAACACCACAACTCCAGAACATGCTCATCTAGCCCAAATCAGCAGAGGACTACACCACCACACAATGAAATTCACCAAGATACCGCACAAAACAAAAAATGGTTTATCTGGCAACTACTCAGTTTTTGCTAAGATGCAAACCAGGGCTTGTCATTGGGTAGAAATGTTGTCTCCAACACCTCGGTATTGTTTTTGATGATCTGTGTGGTTCATAAATCATATGCTGCAGTCAATTCCTGAGAAGGAACAGAATTCATGATGCAAAATACCAGGAGGGCAGGTTTATCTAAGGCGGGGTGCCTAGCTCACAACCAAACTATTAATTCAAACCACCACCTATTTCTGCTCCTGAAAGCCCCTCAGATCTGCAGAAGGAGTAAGTAATGGGGCAGGTCTGTCAGCTCAGGAGACACTGCTTGAGAACACCTGCAGCCTCTGCTCCATTGTGCACCCAAAGAAAGCTTCTGCAGCAGGACTTGTATGCAGGCACCGCTGAATTAGTGCTTGTAAAATGAAGTTACTGAAGTACCCTTAATCCTGCTCAAACTGCCCCTGGCCATGTCACAGAAGATGTGCCTGTTCATATGACAGGACTTCCCAAACTCACTGCAGGATGGAGGTTGCCTACATTTAGGTCAAGTGACAGATGCAAGCTGCTCACAATACTGAAGGAGACACCAATTGAGGGCTGCTGTTTGTCAGTATTTTGCACTATCACAGACACCTTCTAGTATGAAAGTAAGATTTAATTTAGGTCCCTAGATTTCCCAGTTTTCTGATATTGTCTCTTGAATTTTAGGAGTTATTCGGTGCTTTGACATTTATTTTCCTCAAAGCAAGCATCGCAGTCACATTCCAAAAACTGCATGCGTTATCTCTGTATTTACAGGATACCACACTAGTTCACATTCCTAAAATACACTGTGGAAGCAGCCAGAACTCAGCGGACAATTTTAGCTGGGTTGTCATGAAGCCTGCAGCCATTACAGAGCTTCTTCAGCCTGCGCTGAGACTGGAGAAGAGGTGCAAGACAAGACCCAGGAGACCGTGGAGCCATACAATCCAGACCTGGTCCACAGTGCAAAACCTCAGCCATGGCAGAACAGTACTGACAAGCCCTTGCAGGACCTGCTTCAAGAGCCTCAGTCTGTTGACTCAGCCATTCAATGGCCCACCCTAAAATAAAAACTAGCCAACCTCCTTTAAACTTTTAAAACCATGATGTACAAAAAAGTTCCCTCTTTCACACAACCACACCACAGTACTGCTAGGGAAGCAGGCATTTCTCCTGATGCTACCGTGACACATCTTCAGCTTTAGGTATCCCATGTGAAGGGACCCATCTTCAACTATTTTTCTGGAAGATCATCTTTAAAATAAGCCAACCTCTCCCCACAGAATTAGACAGAGGATATTAAGTAATGGCTGCGAGATCTGAACGAGGCACAATCAGTGGATACAGTGCAACTACAGTTCCACTGACAAGAAAGTCTGGACCAAAGTTGTTGAATATTTCTGCAGTTATAAAAAGCTTTTAATACTGGAAGACAATACAGAGCATGGACACTCAAAAGGTTTATATTTTCACATTAAAATCAGTACCATGAAACGACTACATGGCTAATGAATTTACAACATTTGAAAGGCAAGGAAGAGGGGGCCTAAATCCAAGAGTTGGCAGTTGGTTTTTTTTCTCTTATCATGCAGTGCATTATATACACAAGATTCTCTTTTAGAATTTCAAAAAATCCTCAGATTTTGTACACAAATGCTGGGCTTCCATCTAAGACTTCATCTTTCCAATTACACCCATCAAATTTGTGTACTTTTTTGACAAGTGAGTCTATTACTGTTTGACTTCACATGCAAAAGAATAGCAAAGCTCAAAAAGAAAACAGAAACCAGAAACTTCAAAACTGTTGGTGATCCATTCAGTTCCAGTGGGATAGCTCACGTATATGACCTGTGCTTGAAAGACCAGGTAAAAATATCTTCCAGTAAATTTCATACCCTTACAAAATTGAGGACTAGTATGCTGACAGTTATCCAACTGAAGAAAATGGAGCTATCAGCAAGACAAGTCAAAAAGAATTGTGCGTTGCATATTTAGTTAGAAGTAAGCTCGGCTTCTGAAGATGCACAGTCTTGCAAATTTAATTTAAAGAAAAAAAAAAGAGAGAAACAACAATCCAGTGTTCTACTAAGTCCAAAACTGTATTTTTACATGCTTTTTAGTGTTAACCAGAGACAACATCCCCTTTAAAACCTACAAAACCATGAACTTGCCGGAACAAAACACCCATTCTGACAGATGCAAAGGGCACAAGTGAACAAACAGTCAAAGATTAGGGACAAAAAATGCTGGAAGAGAGATGAGTAGGGGACAAAAGTATGAGATGTGAACAGGAATATGATGCACATGGCAGATCCCTTATTTTCGTTGGAGCTAGGCCGACGCCACACAGAAGAATTCAAACCTGGATCTGTGACATGAACAGGCTGCTCAGTTGAAGAGGATAACATCTGTCAGGGACTGCAGCTGGTAACAACTGTCTTGGCCACCAGCAGGAAGACAAGATGTCTCCGAGATACATGAAAACATGTGGCCAGCATGGCGGCAACCTGGTGCTCTAGAGGCAGAGAGGCATCATAGCAAAGGGCCCGCAGTCTACACTGGCCGTGCATAATCCCATTTCAATTACTGCAGTTCAGAAATCTAGCAGACAGAATTGCCACTTTTCCTACTTTCAGGGGGAAAACAGCAGTAGCTCACGCTTCCTCACTGAAAGGATAGTACAGTGCACTAGCCTCAGAGCACAGAACTCCCATAGCCTACTTTCATCTCTGAGATTGCATCTACAAAAGAAAATGGCAAGAGCATCATATTCGTCAAAAACAAGCTAAAAGTTTGCTGCCCATAAAGAATTCTGGTGAAAGAGTAGGAACTAAGAAGAATCAGAAACATTCATTCACAAATACTGGCTGTTTACAGCACATTTTGCCTCACAACCTAAAAATGCAGCTTCGTGGCAAAACGCAGCTTTTTTTTAGACAGCATCCATATGCTGTATTTTAAAACCTGGCCACCCACCCAAGTTGCTTACTACATTTATAGAAACATGAGGGTATTCATTCTAATCCTCTCCTTTATGCAAAGGGATAAATTAAGTGCCCGTAAAATTTTCCTACGTAGTTGCTTAGCATACCATTTTCTGGAACAGATTAATAGGCCACCACCTCAGAGACTGCAGTGCTTCTGACTGACACAAATACACTGTATTTAGGTTATGAAATTGTTATCCATCATGTGCTACCTCATTTGCCATAACCAATACGGGCTTTATATAAATACACAGAAAGATGCTTCCCTAAACAGCTTGTGTCTTAAAACAACAAAGGACAGGGAAGGAAACAGAAATATGTGAGGTACCTAAGTCAGGGTCTCGGGGCTGGTCAGCTGTGGAACTGAAATTAAAAGGCAGCCCGTCTGACCCCTAGATTATTAGATAATCCCGCCTCCCACAAGATTGCAGTAACTGTGGTTAGTATTTACACCATCATGATGTTTGCCTCCTTCAAAACAACACACAATGCAAAGAACCGGCACCTCTGTTAACAAATAAACAGAGATTTGAAGGTGGCATTCATGCCCATCCATGCCCCCTTCTCCATGGCAAGGGGGCTGGAACTAGATGATTTTTAAAGTCCTTTCCAACCTAAACCATTCTATGATTCATCAAACCACGCTGTTTGCACAAGGGTGCGATTCTGTGGGCTTCAGTCCTGAGATCTGCTTCCACCAGCGCCAACGCTCTGCCTCAGACACACACAGACCCCACGCCGGCAAAGGACAGTCCCACCTCGACTACACCACGAGCTTAACGCTGCCAAACCTCAAACTCCAGCAGAGTTCGTTTAAGGACTCGTCTTTAAGACGACACCCATCGCTTCCAGAGCCCTGGCCGGCTTTCATAACGAAGCGCTTTTTACTAAGGAGGCCGTTCCTGCCGGCCCGCTGAGGGGAGGGCGGGCGCCGCCGCACGGCTCCCCGGCGGCAGGGTGCTGCCGCAGCCCGCGCCCGGCCGGCCTCCCGCCGGCCGCCACCCGAGCTCCCGGAGCAGGTACGGGGCGTTATCCAGAACACGAGGAGGCAGCAGGAGAGCGCAGGAGACATACGGAAGCGGCAGCGACCTGCCCCCGGGCAAGCCGCCCGGCGCCGGCCCGCCGGCCCGCACGCCCCGGGGAGGTGAGGCGCCGAAGTCCCCGGCGCCGAGTGGGGAAAAGCCGGCCGGTCCCCGCGGCCCCCTCACGCCGTGACCTTGGGCCCGGCACCCGGCCCTTGACGCGTACCGCTGCGCGCCGGCCAGCCCGCCGCGCCGCCGCGCCCCCCGCCGGGAACCCCACACCCCCGCCCGCCCCGACGGCGAAGGAGCGGGGCGGCCGCCGGCCGAGGAGCACGCACAGGCCTGAGGGCGGGCAGCGCTCCGGCCCCGGCCCCGGCCCCCGGCCCACTCACATATGGGGGTTCCGCTGGAAGGCGTTGCGGATGTCCTTCACCACCCGCTGCACCAGCACCGCCACCTCCTCCGGCGACTCGGCCATCTTCCGCCGCCGGCCCCGCCGCGCCGGGCGGGCAGAGCGCTTCCGGGTCAGCGGCGCGCGGGCGGCGGGGCGGGGCGGGGCGGGGCGGGCGCGGCCCGGCCTCCCGGCCTCCCTCCCTCCCTCCCTCCCTCCCTCCCTCCCGCCGCCTCAGCCCCGCCCGGCGGCGGCCGTTGTGCCGCTCTGTGCCTGGGGAAGTGGCCCGGCCGGGCGCCAGGAGCCGGAGGAGGCGGTTATAAAATGGCCACGGCCGTTCGCTCGGGTGGTGGGGCTTTCCTGCCGGGGGCGCGACTCGTTCTGAAAGGAGGCGGGCCGGGGGGCGTCGAGCGGTCTCTCTTGCCGGCCAACGCGGGGCGGCAGGGTGGCCCTCGCCCGGCAAAGCCGCCTCATGGCGCAGGCCGGGGCCGGGCCGGCGGCGACCGGAGCGGCTCCGGCAGCGTTAGAGCTGACAGGGCACGCGCAAATTGCGCCTGTTTCACGGCTGCCCTTCCCGTATCTGACAGGCAAACAAGCAAAAGCAGCAGCGATAGTTAATTTCTACATGAAACTAGCAGTTCGTACCTTTATTAGTTTAATATCCAGGCTAGATGTTAGGCCGCGTAGCCTTAAAAGATAAGCGCGCCTGTATAGCGCTCGCCCGACTTTGAAGGGAGATGAGCGCTCAGATCCACAGGCAGAACGTGAAGAGCAGGTTAGAATTCTGAACTGGTTCAGTTAACATTCCAAAACAATCTGTTTTACAAAGTATTAGCTATGCATTTAGTTGTCTCTCATTGGAAGGCTTGCGATGTCGTCGTCATCATCTGCGTCATCGTTGACTTCACCACCACCCAGAAGGCCTGGTAGACCCAGTGTATATTCTTCAGGGAAAAAAGAGGAGGAGAAAGGCTCTGGAGAGACGAAGGGGTCAGTCAAGGTTATGTACAAAAGAAGAAATAGAAAGGTGGGTGTGCCATAGAGAAACACTGAACATGTTCTCACATGCTGAAGTTGCCGAGTTTTTGCTGGATTTGTAGGTAAACTAACCTTAAAGCAGAGATATGTTCCACGTTGGCTCCTGCCTTTTTAGTAGTTAATTTGTTTAGATATGGCAAATGAAACACGGAGGTGATATCTGCAAGGAATCCCAAATGAAATGAGACACTGATGGAAGCTCAGTGTTAAAAGCTGAGGAGGATGTGTTAGATCTCTTGCTCTTCAGCAGCAATTGCTGAAAGGCAACTTCGTGCTTTTTTGTGGTGTATTTCCATGTATTCCCTGAAATAATATTTTTAGGTGTTCATGAATGTGTAACCTTGCTGCAATATTTTTCTATATGCATGCATTATTTTTGTTTTCACTTAATGTAAATGCAAGTTTAGACTCATATTCCTCTGACCAGAGATTATGTAGAGCATGTACCCTGGAACTAGAATCCAGGATTTCCTGCATTCCCAATTCCCGTGACTTTCTTTTTTTATCCATTACAACATTACCTTCTGGACTGTGACTGGCTGCTTTGTTATAAGACTAATTTACGTAGATAGCCTAAGTGAGGGTCCCTTGGTGCTGTCAGATGGCAAGACACCATAATTCAAGAATTCTGAACCGAATGTCTTTGGAAGTGAAAAATGCGCAGCAGGGATTGTGTTTGCTGCTCCATTTGGCTCCAGTGCAGCATACTTGCTAAAGCTGTTTTTAAGTTTCTGAGAAAATAATTTAGTACAATAACTACGTAAACATTGAATTCACATAGGTTTCTTTTTCCTTTAAGTAGTTCTTTTTACTCCAGTGTATGCCCAGAAAAAAGAGCCTGTAATAGCATGAGGTTGGTCTAAAATACCATCTTCAAAGTACTGAAGAATTGGTCTGCTCTGTTGCATTTGTTGAGAAAGTGAGTGATGCTTTAATTCTGGTTTGGGCTTCAACTCAGTAAATTTTTTTATGTAAATAAGGAGCAGAAAAGAGGCTGTAAAGTCATATGGCAGTTGAAATGTGATTGTTATGTTAGAAGATTGTAGTCTTTCAGAAATCTGGGCCTCCACAGATTAATTTGCAGGTTCAGTGCCACAGATTAATTTGCAGGTTCAGTGTGTTAAAACTCCAAATTAGAAAACTAATTAGATATGAGAGATTTTACGGGGCCTTCTTAATAGCCCATGTATTAAGACTAAATAATGCTGATTTCTGGTAACTGGATAATAGAGCTGTGCTGCCCCAGTTTTTCATTCACCTTAGAGACTGTCCAGACGCTGTGTTATGATGTATCGTGTCTGAAATTATTGAAGCAAGCTGATTCATTCTGGATGTCAAGTAAGCAAAAATACAAATATGAAGAAAGGTATTACAACTGTTGGTGAGCACTGGGAGATATTTTCAGCTGAAAAATCCAAATTGTTTTTTCAAAATAGTTTTGATTGTTATGTTCAGCATAACCCAGAATTTTTAATTTATGCCCATTTGCCTTGCTCAAAAGGAGTAAGCTGGCTTTATGTAGTTGACAGCACACCTTTTCAGGCTCACTGCCTGCTCACTTTGTCCTGTGCAATTGGTTCAGTGTACAGGTTTGTTTCAAATTTGTTAAAAGAGGTTTTGGTGAATTAGACCTGAAAGGAACTTCTTTTCTCACTACTGTCATTAATCATACCAAAATTAATGGATTGAAAATCTAATCTTTGGGTTGGTTTTGGTTTTTTTTTTGTTTT